>JAFELO010000541.1:210206-236398 GCA_017140195.1 Eumaeus atala | reverse complement strand
ATTTGTACGAAGTTCACCAGGCAGGTAGAGGAACTCGTAGATGATAGTTACCATCGACAATGCTACTTGCAGACTAACCATAGAATATTTGATGATTTTATAGTTTCAGACGGATATGCTACAACCGAGCTATGTCGACTGATTGTTAGATTGTCTCTATCACGAAGTCCACTTGGCTATAAATCTTGTAAGACAACAAAAACATCAACAAACCTCAAGAGCGCTCAGTGCCGTACAAATATAACACAGGTTTCCCTGATGAGGATAAGTTGAAACCGGGCTTAAATGTAAATTTTAATTAAGCAATTGTGGAAATAGTTTATCAATTTTATTTATTTATTGAAGTGTTAAACATAACGCACACATAGAAGCGCTTTTATCGATATATTACTACTACAACAGAGGCGCCGAATGGACCGCGTGAGATAAAATCATTGTTTTACAGACGTATTCTGTATATAATCTTAGACAAGCCGTGACGAAATGCCAAAATCGGAACCCTTATAGTTTTGCCATGTCCGTCTGTCCGTCAGTATGTCACCGTATGTTACTCGGGTGATAATGGGTACTGTATGTTTGACAATGTATTTTAAGAAACAAAAAAATATGATGATTTTTTTTAATTTTGTTAATAATTGGCGAGAGAATCGCTTGGTGTAAAAATTGTGTCCCCGCACCTCTATGTTTTAGTGCAACGAGATTGTTATAAACTTAAAGAAAAGTAGTATAGAATTTCAAGAAATTGTCTGTTTATATGTTTGTACACGGTAATGTCCAGAACAAATGGTCAGATTTAAAAGGAACTTTTTTGTTGTATAATGTAGGCGGAGAAACATATAGAGTGTAGTGTGTTTTGCAAACTCGAACATCTGATGCCTTTCCAGATGAACTGGAAAGGAATTTTCATTTTTTTTAAATCATACAAGTAAGCGAACGAAGTCGCGGACACCGACTCGTATTATATAAAATTGCTCCATTACTGAGTGACTCATTAACCGACTGACAGGCAACGCACGGCCCACAGTTTTGACCACAAGAGTGTAGGGTAACACCAACACACAATTTTTGGAAATTCACTCCCCGTGAAAGGGGCGAAAAACATTTATATGAAAGTACTACGCAATTGAAGTTGTTTACGCGGCTGAAACCGTTGGTCGCTTCTAATTATATAATATAATAATTATGCTTTTTAGTCAATTTATCTTAGCGAACTGAAAGTTGAACACTACGGATTTATAATTTTAAAAATATTTTTAAGATTAGTGTGCAGTTTGTTGGTTTAAAAATATCACCACTTCTCGATGAATATTTCACACTAAACTTAGGTCAATACTTTAAGTTTAAATATGTTTTTAACTGAAATCATTATGTTTGTTGCAGTATTTTGAAAAGAGAGTCTACATATTCGAAAGATTCGATTCGGTCAGTTTCAAATTCAACATTCAACTTCGCCGAGATGAGCGAGGAAGATGTGCAGAACTACAGGTATTTTATTTAATTACTACTTAGAAAGATGGAGTGTGTCATTGCACGACCGGTGGGACCTACTTCTCGCGCATATGATAAATATTCTTTGAAAGTGATGGGCTTTGTCGTCGCGTTTCGTGCGGTTTGTTAGTTACTTGCCGCCTATTGAGGTATGGGGTTAAGGAGAGTAAAGCCTCTGAATGTTATTTGGCTACTTCCGTCGGTGCTAACAGCGAAATTGTTACTAATTATCATCTAGGGGATGATAATTGGTGCACATGGAGATAGAATTTTCAAAAATCCTTCCTTTGCCTAGGTCCTCCCCTCGCCATCATTTGGATTATACAACAATTACCAATGAGTGAAATAATACATTTTATTTCAGGAAAGTAATCGCAAAATGTTTAGAGCAAGGAAATATTTTGAAAGAATCTCTGACGTTGGTAACAAACGCTATTCAATGTAATACTTAATTACGTAAAGCAAACTTATGTACAAAAAAATAGTGCAAGAGTATTTTAACAGAAATGATGTCTGTATCACGTAGACATATTTTTAATGCATTTTAAATCGGACTTCGCCCACCACACTCCCATCGCAGCTACACCTGTACAGCCTTGGCTGTACAGGAGTAGCCGTAGTAGGTTGGTAGTAGGATATTAAGCGGTTGCCGCTGCGGGTCTTGACCCGCAGCGGCAACCGCTTAATATCCTTTGATAGAATCATCGCAGGAACCCGAGGGGTCTGCTAAAACTTTCTTGGGGCTCGCAACGGATTTAACCAAGGAGGTAGTAGGAGTATGAAATATTGCAATGTAAACTCTTATGAATATAAGTATTTTAAGCAAGATATGTCCAAGTGTTTAATTTCTAAGCGTAAAATACATATACAGCTCCACCTGCCATCGAGTGCCTACTACTTATCTTGGCCGTATGGTCTAGAGTAGTAGTAGGTATCTAATTACATTTAGTTACCCATTTCAGTACGTAGTTCTGCTTTGTGATTAATGCATAAAATGCATTAGAACTGACTTGTTGTTATGCCAGGTGATTAGGTTTTTAATACTTTCTTTTCAAATTATTGTAATAATGCCCCCGGCGCGGGGGTTTTTACTTATTTTATGAAGAAAAACATTGAGGGTAATGTAATTTTAACGTTAAAAACGTTCAACTTGTTTCTGTTAGAATCAACCCATTGCTAAAGCCCTATGCTTGGCATTTTGAATAAAGCTTTTTTTAAGAGTTACTTTGTTAAGTTCCAAGTCAGTTGATACTTGATGTGTCCGTAATATCTAATAAAGTAAAGTATAAATTAGATTATCCATAATAAAACTAAAAGTAATATAAGAATCTCTAAAGCAAAAACCGACGCTAGGCGAAAACGGGAACGTTGACCTCAAGGAATAAATAACAGAATTGATTTGCCAGAGACAAAAGGTACTGTTTGTTAACACGATTTCGGATAGAGAATACCAACCCAATATCCTAGTAGGCAACAAATATGAATATCTGCTATGTTTATAAGTATATTTATCAACTTATTGGATTTCACAATTTTTTTAAATTTTGTTAGAAGAAATATCACTATTTTTCCTCTTTTTCACCTTTTCGACTATGCGAGTAGCAGGACATGTATTTGTTACGGCTGCTACTAGTAACTATGAAGCAAAAGACGAAATCACCAAATGAAGTGAACATACAGATGTCATGTGTACAGCGCCTGTATCTCTGCCATACTAAGCTGTGCTCTCGCTATATAAAATAGAGTAACCAATCCCGCCGAAAAGACTGAGACGTGGAAAAAGAGTTGCAAACTCGATTTTTACTTACCGATGTAACTTGTGTTTAATTTGAGTTGTTACAGTTTAAGATATGTAAGGTCTACCTTTATACTTGTTACTAAGTTGAACGAGATTGAAGTTTATTAAAGCTTATTTTTATTTCTATTTCGTTTCATTTACTAAAAATACATCAAACACATTCTTCATTCTTAACATAAAGTCATGAAATAGGTGATTTTTATGAAAAAAAAATTATATTTTTGTTTCAATTTTAGCTAATCTAGATATTGGCCAAAATGATCTATACAATTTTGCCATTCGATTGAGAAATTTGTTTATCTTTTCACATAGAAAACTACCTGATGGGAGATTTCTCTATGGTGTTGAACTTTCCACGTTAAAAAACTTAAATCATGCAAAAACTCGGATATCTATTGGGGCAAGGTCTGGTGAGTAGGTCTTACCTATAAAATAGGACATTTGTTAAAAAAAAAAAATGTTATTTTTCTTTTCATGTGGGTTATAAATACTGGCCAAAATGATTATACAATTTTGAAATTTGGTTGCAATTAGTTTATCCCTTCACTTAGAAAACTGCACGACGGAGATTCCTCTCTGGTCTTCCAACTTCAAAAATTTACCATATTGTGACAATTATAAATATCTGTCTGGGCAAGGTCTGGTGTATACAGGGTAGGCGTTAAGTGTGTATTAGTGTAGTGGGTGTGTTAGATGGATAGTACGTCAACCCAAAATTCACAGATTTACAACGATTGTATTGGTTCAACTTACAGCCTCTTTTTTTTTTCTTTTTTTGGTGGGACCTACTACTGATTGGCGGCACTTGTCCAGCCCTAACAGTTCGACTGATTACGGAAGACTTTTTGTCTTCTGGTTATAGGTAGACGATAGGGGGACAGACCCCCTCCTTTCCCGCAGATGGGAAGAAGCAAACCGGAATTTTAGTGGACATTACCATATATTGGTTATTTTTGGGACCGAAAAGGGGGAGCTGTCCCCCTCCCCACGCTAGTGGGACGGCGCGCGCACGATGCCGTTTAATGTTACGGGACGTGTTTAAGAAAAG
This sequence comes from Eumaeus atala, assembly GCA_017140195.1. Lineage (NCBI taxonomy): Eukaryota > Metazoa > Arthropoda > Insecta > Lepidoptera > Lycaenidae > Eumaeus > Eumaeus atala. Next base: position 232,064 of record JAFELO010000541.1, on the reverse strand, counting down.
TTGAGCTCGTCTTTCGGTTTGGCTTGTCAGAGGAGGCCGGCCTCCTCCCCTCTGACGGGTGGGGTCGATTTGCGCTTCAAATCGGCTAGAAGCCGTGATAATAGTTTAATTTTTATTTTTAGAGCTCTCTAAGATCGCGATTTATTACTTCTACTTTTATCTAAGCTCACGTCTTCGGATTCGAACCCGGGCTCGTTTCCGTAAGCGGTGTGTGAGTTGTCATTCTGTCAGTCATATGTCTTATAGCTGTGTAACTATATGTAAGGTTTCAGTGCTCGACCGGTACGAGCGGTGTATATCGAATTGGTTCTAGCAGGAATAGAATGCATTTATGCACTGTCCAACCGACCCAAGGGGCCTGAAGAGTTTGTCGGGTCAGGTCGTGTAGCTATAACTACTACCTACTACCGACTAAAACCTGCTATCCGTGGGTTTGCCCTATTGGCATTTTACTGCGAATGCGTGTCTGGCTGTGTTTTTGCTTGTGTGCAAGGGCGGACTTAGCAACGGCTATGGCTATCGCGTCGTGCAGTACGTGCTTCGGCCGACGGTAACGGGAATCGGTTATTAACGTCGGGTCGTATTGCGACGTTTGAACGATTAGTTTGTTTTTGTGATTAAGAGCACGGTCAAAGAACTTTTGAGACAGCTCTTTGAAGTGTCCTTTTATCGATGTTAAGTGAAAGTCGCAATGTAGGTCGATGTTACGAATGTACCACGGGCATCCAGTGGCCATGCGCAAGAATCTATTCTGCATTTTCTGCAAACGTTCTATTTGGGTCGGGGCTATGTGCGCGAATGCTGCACTGCAGTACGACATAATCGGTCGTATGCATGTAGTGTACAAGGTGAGCTTATGTCTATTAGCCACTTTGCACTTCTTGTTAATGAGTGGATATAATTTGAAAAGGACATGCCGTGCCTTTTTCAGAACGTTGTCAATGTGATTATTAAAGCTCATCGACCTATCGAGCGTGACGCCTAAGTACTTTACCGTCTCTGCTCTGGGTATCACGTTACCGTAGAGCATGATGGCGGGCATGTTTCCTCGTTTGTGGGAGGGCGGGGTACGGGAGAAGAGTATGGACTTACTCTTTTCTGCATTTACCTCTATTCTCCAATTTAAGAACCATTCACCGAGTTCGGTGACGGCCTTTTGGAGTAGCTTGGCTCCGAATTTGGGGAGGTACCACGTGTACAGTGCGGTGTCATCAGCGAACATCGCCAGCTGGACGCCGGGGTGTCGCGGTATGTCACTTGTGTACAGATTGAAGAGGGTGGGAGAGAGGACCGATCCTTGAGGAACTCCAGCTCTGAGGGGACGAGGGGAGGACAGGGTGCCTTCCACTCTGTAGCGGAACTGCCTGTTTGCTAGGTAGCTGTTTACGATCAGCACCAGCCTGTCGGGCAATCCTAGTTGGTACAGTTTGAAGATGAGGCCTTGATGCCAGATCTTGTCAAACGCCTTTGCTACATCAAAGAAGACAGCGCCCGTGCCGTGTGGACGGCCCTGTCTTTTGAGTCCCGAGAGTACGTACTCCGTGAGGCGGTGTACTTGTTGAGGACATCTGTGGCTGTCGCGAAACGCGAACTGCTCGTCCATGAAGAGATTTTTCTCTCGTATCACGGTTTTGATCTATTGATATGGGACGGTGGAGATCTCTCTTGACGATTCTCCTATTTTTCTAACCAGTAGTGCGGTTAATGAGGATGAAGCCGCGATAGCGGCTTGGGGAGAGTCTATACTGTCTGGGATGCTATCGAGTTCACTCGAGTTTCAGCCATCACTCGTCATAAAGACGGCTGAAACACGTCTTTATGGCGAGTGAAATGTTTTTAACCAGTGCTATATCGATTATACTAGGTGCACGTATATACCCATTATTGTTCGGGGAATAATGGGTTGGGATATACGGAGCGTTGATGATGATGTTATTATCATCGACATATCTCTTGAGGACATTCCCGTGACTGTTGTTGTGTCTATTGCCCCAGGTCACGTGGTGGGCATTGAGGTCCCCAGCTAATATTATTGGATCGTCGTTTAAATTTTCGAAAATAGCGTACAATGGCGGCGTGGAGACACACAACACAAAGGCACCGCGCGGACACCTGGCACTGCGAACAATGGCGTCGGACACAACAAAGGCGGGCGGGCACAGTCGAAAGACACGTCTGTTCGCAACCGAAGTTGGGGTCGAACTGCTTACTGACTCTTACTTACTCATCTACTATACGTCTTTTTCTTTTTTTTTTTTTTTTTCTTCAGTGGGACCTATTACTGATGGCGGCGCTGTTGCCCTCGCCCCTACAGTTCGTCGGGTCGACTATACGTCATCCACTTAGGGACTTATATTCGAAAATTGTACAATCTTTTATAGAGATTGCTTTGCAATAAATATTTTCATTTTTGGCGTTACAAATCTGTTTATTGTTCATCGTATCCATTAGGCAAGACCTGTGAACGGTTCAGAAAAAGCCCGTAGTGTTACGTGATGTTTATTAATTTATATCAATGGTAAACAAAAGCCCTGAATAATTATTTGTGGAACATGTTTGTGTGCTCCCAACTGGGACTGGAGGGCGAAGCCGAAGTTAACAAACAAAAGTCAACAGGTGTAGATGTGTATTGCATGTATTTATAAACATAGAACTAACACTGCTTTTAAATGTTTTTTTTTTCTAAATTTATAATGCAGACGTTTTATTCATACTTTTGTTTTTTTTTTAAATTCCTTTTAGCGTGTTTTTTGTTGTTCTATGATGATTTTTAATAAAAATGAATTCAAGACGACAGGCGAATTACGTATCAGGAACGCACCACATAATGCAGATAGGGAATGCAAACTGCATTCAAGTAACATGAGGATTATGAGAGATTACCGAGGCCACAGTACAGGCTCGAGGGGAATGGTGCCGTGACATGATAGATAAATTTAATGCAGGGCTGTGTCGGCCAGTTTACGACATCATTTCAGGTACGATCCAGAATTGAAGGAGCAGTGGACTGCTTGGGTGTTTCAAAACGAAGCGACCCCTACCAAAGTGAAACGATTGGAAAGATTGCTAGCGACTTCAATATGACTGGATTCCTGTTCTGAATGGTATACTAACAAATGCTTGGCAGAAGTTTTTTAAATGTGAGCTACAAGCGACCAAACGGAGTCCTGTACTCCGCTTATTGCTTCACCGCGACTACGCGCCAAACCACCTTCAAAACAAGGGACTTCCTGGTCAGAGATGGCAACGAGTGACGTCTTTTTATACCCTAAAATAAAAATGTACTCAAAGGGATACAATTATGTATATAAACCTTCCTCGGGAATCGCTCTATCCATTGATGACAACCGCAAGAAAATCTATTCAGTAGACTTTCAGAAAATAACATACAGATAGCATTTGGGGACTTTGTTTTATAAACGACATATGCAAGATTTACATAGGTACTTAGACATATGCAAGATTTAGATAGTTACTTAGAGAGTAATTAATCCTTACGAACTTTATCATTGCCTGTTATCGGGCGCTGATGGATTCTTTAATTTCTAATAACGGCCTGGAACCAGGAAGATAGCGTTGGCATGCCCAGTGCATCGGAGAGCAAGCTAAGCTATATTAAAAGACATCATTCTGACGCAACAGATCGACAGATACTGCGTCCGATTTGTCTCCAGTTGCGTCAGACTGCTGTCCTATTTTAATAAATAATTGGGGACTACAACTCTTCAGTTCCCACACTAGTCCGGGGTAGCCGGAATTCGGTCAAGATTCAGGAACCCTATTATTTGATGTTTATGTGTCGGTTTATAGTCTGCTCGGTCGTCCCCGTCCATATGTTATAAACAAGGTGAACCTTTATAGGTTCACTTTGTGTGTCAAGTAATAAACAGAACGCTTGTGGGTGTCGTATTTCTAGACGGGTACAGAACCCTAAAAATAGGTAAAATAATAAATAAGTATACTAAAATTACAGATATACATTTATTTATAAAATAAATTTATGACTAGTTATACAATTTATCTAAAACCTCGTCCATCCATCATTGCTTGTGCACAGTATTTCGGGAATTGTAATACTTTCAATAGGAAGTCGGTTAGACCCTGTAAAAAATAGGGATCATCAATAGTAGTATTTCATTTTCCGCTGTAAAATCCATGTAAGACGATCTACACACATCTGCTTAACGAATAAAATACTTTCATCAATTTTAAGACGTACACGCATAGTGATTACATCCCACGTGTATTTATTGCCTATCGAAGTGTGTTCATGGATACTCAGGCCAGGTGTGAGGCGGAATCCCGCACGAAGTATTCCGTACAGTCATAAATAAAAAATAGCAAATAGCACGGTTGTTTTATGACAGCTCACTTAAGTAATTAGTTAATTCTATTTTTTTGTACTTGTTGTTATAGCGGCAACTGCAATACAACCTGCGGGGCGTTATTATTCTTACCCCCTGGGTACGGAACCCTAACACATATAATATGTATACTATTCGCGAAATTTTATGAGTGAAAGAGAATCTTTTTTTTAAATATCCCTATTTAAGATAAACAGCATTTCCCTATTTATGGTGTGGCATCTTTTATGAATGATTTAATTTTGAAGTTTTTTATGACTGTGCGAAGTGTATGAATGCTGTGGTTTGAGACAGGACCTATACAGCTGTATTGTATCATAGTCCGATACAAAACCCAGCATCCATAGATGCTGGTTCTTTCTACCCCAAAGCTACCCGGTTTGCGGTTGAACTCGTTTGAGCGAGTGTCATCGCCGTAATTAATATGCCACACGAGATACGACTATTCTGTCGCTTTCAACTATTATATTTTTTAATAAGAGTAACTAGTTAGGCTGGCAGTGTTAGATATTCCACGCTTCAGAGGGCACGGCAGCCGCCAGTTCTGCGTCTGATCTCCGGTACTCCGGAAGAGAGATTGAGCTTGTGTTTAACTTCTGAACACAGTTAAGCATTTTATGGGCCGCGCAGTAGGTAATTGGCTAGTTTATAGAGAGGGCCGCCTTACCAGAAATTTAGTTGGGATAGCCTACCTAGATATTTTGAAAATCTGGGTTTCATTGATCCTTGATTATCTCGATAAAATTTTACTTACCGACAAAGCTTCAATACACACTGTGAATGGAAGAAGCAGAATGTAAAATCCCGCTGCGATACCAGCAACCCAAAACGATATAAACAATAAAATTATCAGCCATATGATGGAGAATATAATATTGCCCATTTTCTGAAAAAAAGAAACAAGATTATAGTATTAAGGTTATGGTTTGTAGATACGACATTCCTAAGTGACACACATAACTTATCCAAATACTAACTTTTTACATTATTGGTGATATTTATAATCTAAGATAATTCCTAATGGCATTTAATAAATTCCATCTTTTGTGGAATTAATAGGTATTATATATCATTATATGCCTACCTGTAATGAATAATAAGTATTAACTTACTAGTTACTAGGGGGGTTTGAAGGGTCCGTGGCTTTATGGTTGATTAGAACCTTTTTATACATTTTTTTTATTTTAAAATAATTTCATACGAAGATTGCCTAATTATTTCAAAATTTGCTTGAAAACATTAAAAAATCGGTCAAGGGCCACAGGCAGTGTAGAGTTCTTAAGCTTTTACAATAGTCGTATGCGAGCTGGCCTTGTTGGCTCAGTGAGTGGCCGAACGGTGCTCTGAGTAAAAGCATCATGCAGACGGAGAACACATTAAAAAACAAAGAATATTACAGGAATTCAGCGCCTAATCATGGGATGGTAGAAACTGCTACTGAATCACTGGTTTACTGAATTTAGATGTGGACGCCCTACAAGGAAATATGTAGAGTGCTCAAGACCACTGAAGAAATCATCAGTTACCACTATGGAGCTTGTGAACGTGTGAGTTGCGCGAAATAGCTGTGCCCTTGTGCACATCTCAACTAAAGGAATATTTTATGTCTTCCATGACATTTTGGGTATGAAAGCTTTCTACGACGCACTAGGGATGCCGCGCTTAAACATTGACAACGCGTGAGTAATTGTGAGCATCTCAGCAATGATATGAAAATAAAATAAAATGATAATTTTTATATTCAAAATATAATTATAAAAATTAATAATTTTTTAATATTAATAACGTAAATAAATAATAATAAAAAATAAATAACCTAAGACTGTCCCGAGAAAACTCGTCGCAGTAAACTCGGACGATCGAAACTCAGCAATCAACTAATACATCTCCTTCATGTTTGTTTTTAGTGTGTTTGAATAAACCGCGATAAAATCCGTAAAAGAAGTTTTATTGTAATGAGTAACATTCGCGTAAACTTAAGACATCTCTTGTGTGTCATGAATGTTACTTTTCTTATTGAAATCCGTAATATTCTTAAGCACGTACAATACAATATTTAAAATTTATTAGGAATAGACAGTTAGTACTTAATAGGCATAGCGTATCTACACCAATTCCCTAAAAGGATACAGTCCAAAATTGAATGGAAACGAAGGACTAGCCTTGTACAAGCCACGATTGAATGACGAAAAGCTATAACATTACTTTAAGGAAGAGCTTGTCTGTTTGGACGCGCTTATCTAGGTAACTACTCTCCGTAATTGAAAAATATTTTTGTGTTGAATAAACCATTTAACGAGAAAGGCTTGATAAATGGTGAACCATGCTACGACCAATAGGACCGGAGTTACTTAGGTGAAACCTGGCTGGGGTGGGAGTGTTGCTACTAAATTATATTAGAGTTTATAAGTTTCGATTGGTGAAATCCACGAATTTATCTTAATTTCAGCGCATTAAGTTTGTCTCAATTTTGATATTACGGACATTTATTAAAGATCGCCATCTCGATATAGGATTGACAACGTATAGTGAAACTTTTTATTTTGTGCATATAGTATTGTTGGTTATTCTAACGAAATATGTGTGTTTTTAAATAATGGTGTAATGATACAAAATTACACCAGAAAAGGACCCTCTCCTATACATCTAAACGATGTATTAGGGAATAGCTTGAAAATGGCTCGTTTCTGCAGCACGATAATCGTCGAAAATTGTCGAGAAAAAAGAAGTTTTTGGTGACGCGGGGAAAAGCATTTACGCGCCATAACTGGCCCTGGGTCCACTAAGACCACCGCTAGTGAAATCAGTGCCTCCATTGGTGAGGTGCTCCGAAACTAGCAATCATCAGGTTACTTCCACGGCTCATCAGCCTCCTAGGAGACCGACACCACTTCCACAGATGGAGTTATCCCGCGCCACAGGACAACCCCGCCAACTTTGGGAAAGTGCAATGGGGTGAGAGTTCCATCGTCGCCCTTGCCCTTGCCCTTGCAAAAAACATGATAATTAATAATTTTCAAAATTAAAACCTCCTATTAGACGCCATATTAAACAAATTTGTTCGTAACTGCTACACTTAACATATAGGTACCACACCTATCAGCAACAATATATATCTTAATTAAAAGATGTTGGTAGTTGTGTTCAAATAAAATTTAAAAAATAGATTTTTTGTAGAGTTAGTGCCATGCTGAATGGGAGGAGGTAGTGCCATGCATGGTCCATGCAAAGGAATTTGGCCGGCACCTACGTTGTCCCGTTTCGTGCGGCTTGTGATTATCCGGTGGCCCACTGGGGGGGGGGCGGTGAGAAGGAGGGCATCGTATCGGTATAATTATGCTAATGTTCATGGCCGTCGGTAGTTGTTGAATGGCTCCGATTTCTCGTTTGTCCCCCTAAACTGTAATAAAAATCTGTCTAACTTACTAGACATACATTTTAATCTGATAATAAAAGTTTTTAGCCCAGATAAAAAAAATAGGCATATTTTTTTATTTTTTTCCAGTGCCAGTGCTAGTACAAAAGTCTTAGCTTCTCGGGAAAAGGCAAGTGTCATTCTGAGTTTGTATGTAAAACGTGGATATACGTTCTCTCTTCCCCTGTGTATTTTGTCCAAAAATAAATATATCGATTCCAATAAAACTTATTATGTCTGTTGTACGTACCTCATTGTAATTATGAAGTCACGTTAAACCAGATAATTGTTATATGTACTAGGGTGGATCTAAAAGTTCGTGGCCTAACTTACATGGAGCTATGACATCTTTTTAAATCTTATTATAAAACTTATTATGTCTGTTGTACGTACCTCATTGTAATTATGAAGTCACGTTAAACCAGATAATTGTTATATGTACTAGGGTGGATCTAAAAGTTCGTGGCCTAACTTACATGGAGCTATGACATCTTTTTAAATCTACCGTTATTTGTTAGTATGTGTCATATTGATTTATTGTGCGCAGTTTCATTCCGATATTGCACAATATAAATTTTCTGTGATTATTTGTTTGAAGCAATCTGACGCAATTTTTAATAATGGAGAAAATTGAACACCGTGCAGTCATTAAGTACCCCAATAAAAAAGGCCTATCACCAAAAGACATCCATCAAGATATGGTGAGCACTTTGGGGGAGTCTGCTCCATCGTATTCCAGTGTCAAGAAGTGGGTAGCTGAGTTTAAGCGCGGACGTGAGAGCATTAAAGATGATCCTAGGAGTGGAAGGCCTACATCCTCTACCACGAAAGAAAACATCGATAAAATTTGTGATCTGGTACTGGGTGACCGACGTTTGATCATTGGTCAGATAGCTGAGATAACAAACATTAGTTAGGGCCGGGTGCAACACATAATAACGGAAGAGTTGGGGTTCCATAAGGTTGCTCGCTGGGTCCCGAGGTTGCTTTCAGCTGAAAAAAAACGAGTTCGATACAAAATTTCGCGAGACTGTTTGGAACTTTTTGAGACCGATCCCGAGACTTTTTGTCTAGATTTGTTACCATGGATGACAGCTGGGTTCACCACCATACTCCTGAATCAAAGCAACAATCCAAACAGTGGAAAAGATCAGACTCTCCTACACCGAAAAAGGCTAAAGTCGTTTTATCGACTAACAAAGTCATGGCTTCGGTTTTTTGGGATGCGAAGGGCATTATTTTTGTAGATTATTTACCGAAAGGTCAAACTATAAATTCTAGTTACTATTGTAACCTTTTACGAAGACTCCGGGAAGAAATAAAAGAAAAAAGGCCGGGAATGTTGCGTAGGAAAGTTTAGTTTCACCAAGACAATGTACGTGTTCACACTTCGGTTGAAACAATGTTTGTAATCCATGGTTGTGGCTACGAATTGCTGCCCCACCCACCTTATTCGCCGGATTTAGCCCCCTCAGATTATTATTTATTTCCAAATTTAAAAAAACATTTGGGTAGCTCGAAATTTTCGACCAAAGATGAGGTGATAGTCGCAGTAAACGATTATTTCGCCGACCTTCCGGATTTTTTTTTCGAGGGGATAAACAATTTGCAGGTCAGGTGGAGGAAGTGTGTTGAACTAGATGGAGACTATGTAGAAAAATACAAATAAATTTTCTTTCATTTTCTTGGTCGGGCTTAGAACTTTTAGATCCACCCTCTTATTAAGTAATTATAAGAAATTGTACTTCTTAGTACCTACTAAAAATAAAATTATATGGACTATTTCATCATCATCATCATCAACCTTTATTGGCCCACTTCTGGGCATAGGCCTCTTTCAATGAACGCCAAGACCACCGATCTCCTGCTACTCGCATCCGTCCCGAACCGGCTACTGCACGGAGATCGTCTTCCCACCTGGTGAACGGTCGACCAACACTTCGTTTTCCTAAACGTGACCTCCAATCCAGAAACTTACTTCCCCATTTACCATCGGTTCTTCATGGACTATTTATTCACATATTTTGCGTATTTACTATGTTAAAATAAAAAAAAACTATTTGTGAGTCGGCCTTTTTACGAACTATATTCCAATCAAAATTGTATGCATGTCGGGAGATACATATTAAATACACACTAAATAGAAGCTAAATAGTTGAAAATGGGCTGAGGTACATTTTTCTTCACGTCACTGTTATATAGGATATTTATAACCATAAATATCCTTGTTTATTAATTAGCACATCGATTCACTCGGGTATGAATGTGTTCGCTTTAATGAATATTAAGTAGGTATTACGTACATGTGTAGGTCATTCTATACCTACTAGGCGCAACGTAGCTGTGTCATGAGGTAGTTACTGCAATTGATGCTGTTAGCGAGGGCCGACAAATAAACGATGATTCATGGCGTCTCATGGCCCTTGGGAAATATGACGTAATAGGTAAACCTTACGTCAGCTTAAATAAATTTTAAATAGCTATGTTTTTGGTATTTCAAAGAACGAGTACTTCTGAATACAGAGGGCAAACCTGATAAGTTGACGGTTTACTTGTACCGGACGGTTTAGCAACTTATTTCCATCACCGGCGGTCCTCAAGTAAGGAAAGTTTGGAACGATCTCTTGTTGTTTTCTTAGCATGCTATAGAAGTTGTTAGCTTATAAGATACAACAGTACCCTACACCTAATTAAGTACATTACAATGTAGGATTGACAAATTTAAAAAATATTTTGTAATCAGTATTCGGTGTTCCTACTACTAGAGGTACTAGGTGGATATTAGATAATAATAACAATGCAAGTCATAATGTCACACACTCAGAAGAACAGGTGGCACTAAGGTACTGGAGTAGAGGCCGTGTTTAGGAAAACGAAGTGTTGGTCGACCGTTCACCAGGTGGGAAGACGTGGGGAGCCGGTCCGGGATAGATGCGAGTAGCAGGAGATCGGTCGTCAGTGTCCAGCAGTGGATAAGGGCTGATAATGATGATGATGAATGAAAGTGGAAATCCTAAATTATGTGGTTGCGTGTTTTAAGTAGTACCTAACATTACGAAAACATACATCCCATGAAGCTGTATTGGGCTTCAATTCGCTTCCACAGCATACGTTCAGGTCCGAACGTAGGAAACCAAAAGATTTTTTCTTTTCTTTTTTCTATATTAGGTGTATACATTCAGGTGTGTAACATCAATACTGCTGGGTGAAAGTAGAGATTTCATTGCCTATACGATCGCACTAGTTCCTGTTTAGGGTCAACGAATGCGTGGGCACTCCATGAATGTAAACAAGAGTGTGCGTCGTAGAAGAGTAATAGGCTATTTATAAACTTCTTAACAGGAGACCGTAGTATGATAAACGTTGAAAACAAACTGCAAACACATGCGTTTAGCTTGTATTCCTACTTACTAATATTAAAAAGAGGTAAACTATCGAACTTTTTTCCTTTTAAGCGATATAGAATATTATCCCTCAAGGCAGGAGTCACACAGGGCTGTGTTCTATGCCCAGCACTGTACAAATTGTACACGAGCAATGTACCGTTCTACTACCATCACAGGGTACCCAGGCATCTTTAATCAAATGTTCCCAGTGGTTACACCTGAGTAAAATGTACCCCAAGGAATCGGGGTTAGGTGTTCCCATGCTGCATTGCAAGCTGTATTGGGTCGGCATGACCCGGGCGGTACCTCTCGCTCACAAGATACTGCCGTATACTAAATACACCTACTCTGTCGCGTCACGTGCGGTTTGTGAGTAGCCGGCGGCCATTAGGTGGATGGGCGGAAGTTCGGCGACACATCCGCATAATATGCGCATGCCAAGGGGCGTCGCTAGACACCATGCTATGCTATGCTATAATAAAGATAGGTATTCTTTATTGATAAAACCTATTAGTACCTACCCTGGGGTTCGCCTACTTAATATAAAATGCTTCGGGATGACGGAGAGGTGAATCGTATGTAAAACCCTAAAAAAATTAGCTATTGCATTAAGGGTTGCCAGGTGGAAACATAGATTTCCAAAAGATGTGATTTTTTTTATTTTAGTCGGGATAAAAAAATATTTTATCTTATATATTTTGTACAATTACATTTAGCTTGTGCCACCACAAGTCATAGCTTGTACCATCGCAGTCGATGCCGTTCATGAGCCTAGCCCCTGGTACGACTTGGGCCCCGACTGGAACTTTTGCTCCTGGAAGCTAAAGCTTCATCCCAGTAGGGTGTAGCCCTCCCGTAGGGCATCGATATTGTTCTCATGTTTGGGTATACAACCTTTTCCTTTTTTTGTTGACGCGGGGAAACTCAATTACGCGCCATTACCGTCTTTGGGTGGGGTCCAGAAGATCTATAGATCATAGATCTACAGCCTCGATCTACAGATCGATTCACATTATAGTGCCAATTCTTGCCCAAATGCGCCTCCTCCTATTTCTCTTTTGTCCCCTCTTATAAGAATATCGCCTAGGCTACAGAGCCCCACCGCCACGACAGGACTTGAAATATGTTAGATTCACTCTAACATGACGTACCACGTAAATAAGAGTACCTACACTAAATTGTAAATCAATAGAACTCCTAAAAGTTCTCAAAATTCTTTTCCATTTGTTTAGATGGATAAAATGCATTCTCACACAACACACACACATACACACGCACACGCACACATACACATACACACACACACACACACACACACACACACACACACACACACACACACACACACACACACACACACACAGACGTTCGCACACCCGCACTATTGCACGCACGCACAAACAAACATAAGTGAAACTTATAAGACACCTCGGGTATGCGGAGGAAAAGGGGAGTGCTTTTTGACCACGCGTTTTTAAAAATGATGATCCAATGTGTTTTCATACGAAGTAAAATACTTTTCATTCTCCTTAGGAACTTTTCTCGTAGGATAAAAAATGAACCAATTTTCGCTGCTTTGTTTTTGTAAAATATGTAAAATTTACTTCCTACTATTTGTTTTTGACAGAGGTTTTAATTTGAATACTTCACTAAAACGCTACTGCCGAATTTGTATTTAATTTTTTTTTTGTTATATTTAAACTCACATTCCCATTCTAAGTTCCCATTATAAGTAAGCTCACTTAGCACCTATTACATAGATACTACTTACATAAACACAGTAGGTAGACCATACATGTTCTTATCAATTTCGTTTAGAACGTAGATACGTACCTAATATATGAAATGAGTAATGACAGTTATATTGTCCTATATTTTGAACATTGAAAAAAAAAACAGGTGCCTATTAAAACAATATAACATTAAAATCTATGGAAAAATTACGTTCTATTTATGAATAGGAATGCCGTTTGCAGAGTAATTATGTTTCATTTGAAAATGATGGTTTGAATCGATGAAACATAGCGAGAGGTCCAATAGTATGTACTACTTCCCAGTCACCACATCCCTGGGAAAAAAATACATTATTTCTAACCGACTTAAATTAGGACGAGGTTTTTACGTGTATTTTCTTAGTCGATAACAGTTCGAAACAGTAATAATTATTTTTATACACCATAAAATTAATTATTACTGTTGAAGTTTAAAAATAGGCGCGTAAATGAGGTCTCACCGTAGAGCGTTCCGCTTGAATTTAGAATTTGCACAACACAAACAACACGTCCGATGGCTACACTTTTCGAGACTGCATCCTACCGAATACCGCTGGGGCGTTGAATGAGAACGCTAGTCGCTACGACACAATACTGTGAAGTTGACTAACGTTGACGATAAGATTACGGGAGAATTTGTACGTGACGACCTTATCAAGCCTCAACTATATTTAGGTAGGTGTGTGTTAGGTATTTTATTAGTTATTACATTATTCATATCTGATTCGACTTAATAATAGATACTAAAATGTTGCAGAAATATATAATTGTTATCGACTAAGAAAATACACGTAGAACCTCGTCCTAATTTAAGTCGGTTAAAAATAATGTAATTTTTTTCCCCAGGAATGTACTGACTGAGAAGTAGTAAGTAGTAAAACATCGTGGTAGTACACAGTATTATTGGTTCTCCCGCGATGTTTTTTCCTTCTCTTAAACTTCCTGATCGTGTACGGTGTAGATGTAGGTAAACACTTCTGTAAAAAGTTAATGTTATAAGCGCTAAATTGCGTGGGATTGCGTAAAATGTTAATTGAACGTTTAATTTCGGACCTCAACTTATGCTGTGGAAGTGAAGAGCAGCCCAATATAGTTTCATCATCAGAGACTAGGTTTAAGGTCGAAAGAGGTACCGGCCCCCCTCCCTCACGCAGATGTTAGAGATGCATCCCGTTTTGTGAATTTGTAACAGTTAATTTAACGATTATCATCACGGCTTATTCTCCTCCGACTCTGACGTCTGGGGCAGCTCGCGCGTAGTAGCTGAAGTGGCCTAGGAGCTGGCGTGCACATTTGGTTAATGGCGAGGATCATGACTGGGGGGCCCGTGCCCCATTCACTCTCAGACGGGTGAAAGAACTCGCACGCGGTAGTCTCGGAATACCTAACCGGCGGCGGCGGTAGTATTTGAGTTAGGCAAATCGTGAATCGTATTTAAATTAGTCCCTACTCCAAAGGTGTTGTTCGGACTGTTCGTTGTCGCACGTGTGTGCTGCTGTCTGACTTGACGAGTGTCTAGGTTGTAGCGTATGTTTCGCATCTGTCCCCGGGGACATCTGCGTGTCTTTAAAGTGACCTATGATAGAGGACAACTCAAAGTCCTTGTGCAGGTCGAGTTTGCATACCACCGGTACACGCGGACAGCCGGTGGCCATTCGCAGTAATCGATTTTGTAGTTTCTTAAAATATCTAAGTGAGCGGGTCAGCGTGAGCGAATAATCGGGCGGATACAGACATTTTAGAGCGTAAGCTTGTTTCTAAGTAATAGTAATAGTATCTGTGGACATATCACACCACGCTAGCCTAGTCCTGTGCTAAGTACCGTATTGTGTTACAGGTACTAAGTCAACGGAAATATATTTAAGAAATCTTATATATTTAAGATTTTTATTATAGAAATACATGTAAGACATATATAAACATCCATGACCTAGGCGGGATTCGAACCCGACACCTCTGGCGTAACACGCGGACTAACCGCCACGTTACCAACTGAGCCAGCCGGTCGTGACATCTTACTTCTAGAATCGATTAGATAATAAAGCTTATGTAAGACGTACCGCGCTTTATTACTGATTTGTGGCTGATGGCCGGTTAGATATGTAGTCCTTAATGATAAGTACTAGTCTATCAGACATTCTGGACGATACAGTGCCAGATTTGGTGTCTGTACCTCGGCGTGGTTCTTTGACATCCATTGTGAAACGAACACGGGACGATGTTCCTGTAAAATCCCAAAAACGCTTCCCGATCATATCTCTATTATGTGCTGATTCATAATTCGTCTATTGTCTTGAATTAAATTTTCCACTGTTAGCACGTTTGATTTCATAACAGCCGTCAAAAGGTGACCTCTTCTCTCTTTATCCCGTAATAAGTACCTTCATCCATAAATGCTATTTGAAGTGTGTCGCATGCTTCTGTTTCGGGTAACATTTCAAATCATAATATAAAGTGTTCCCGACGTAGTTCCCTTTTTCAGTAAGATACGACAATTTAAAATTGGTCGTAAATAATTTTGAGGGAAATTTTGAAATTCGAACCCTTTTTTACTTATGAATAATCCAGGATTTCCTTAGGATCCTGTCTAGCTGGTGATGGTAGGACCACTGTGGCAGTATACACATAAAAATATACTTTGAAAATTGGTCCACATCGGTGAACAAATACACGAGAGAACTTAAAACATGCTTCTTTTAAGAATCGATAAAAAATTAAGAGGCAGGTGTTAATACACCATAATATATTTAATAATATAGGCAGCTACAAAGTAATGCGGCATATTTTGGAAAAACAAAAAACAAAAACGGCAGTCATCCAAGTTCCCACTAATTCAATGGAATTCACAAAGTATTCGTCCTGAAGTACATGAAATTTTTAATTTATATTTTGCATAAAGCACTTGTATTTGCTGTTTCAGAGACATGGCTGCTTCCCAACTCCCAGTTTCGGATAAGGGGCTTTACATGTCTCCGAGATGACAGATCTGATGGTTATGCAGGTGTGGCTCTGATCATAAGATCAGGCCTTCCTTTTTCACGTTTGTCTCTTCCAGAAATCTGGTATTAATGCTGTTGCTGCCTTAATTCAGGATGTCTCTGTACTCCTGATATATATTCCTAATCCCTGTCTAGTCCAATCTAGTGATTTAGTTCCTCTTTTCTCTTCCCTATCTGGTAAGTTCCTAATTTTAGGGGATTTTAACTGCCACCACCTTATGTGGGGTAGTGTACATTATGACTCCTTTGGTTGTGATTTGGTGGATATTATTGACAGGCTAAATATATGTTTATTAAATGATGGTAGTCCTACTCGTAGGACCCGCCCTGATCAGAACCCTAGTGCAGTAGACTTATCCTTCTGCTCCCCAAATCTTAGCTCCCTTTTAGATTGGAGAATTTTACATTATTCGAGTGGTAGTGATCACGTTCCTATTCTTATTACCAATCCTTCTATTTCTTTCAATACTTTCTATAAAACTCCTCTTTTAAAATATCAACTGTCAAAAGCAAAATGGTATCTCTTTGCAACTGATTGTGATTCTAGTTCTAGTCTTTGCCTATCATTAATATCGGAAATGTAGAGGTCTGTTATGATAATTTAATTTCAAGTCTGTCATCTTCAGGAGATAAAAACATCCCACTCAAAAAACATTCCCCATTTAAACCTTCTCCACCTTGGTGGGATGCGGAATGTAGTGCCGGGTTCTCCAAAGGAAAAAAGCTGCGGAAATATATTGTTTATTCATGACAATGGATAATTTCCTTGTGTTTAAAAGAATGTCAGCCTTGACAAAGCGTCTTTTTTAAAAAAAGAAGAGATTAGGTTGGTTATCCTTCTGTAACTCTATTAGCCCACGTACCCCTGCAGTTTTATTATGGAGACAAATTAAACGTTTTCGCCGTGCCTTCTTAGTAAGAGATTTACCAAGCAATGCCCCAAATCTTTGGTATGAAGGCTTCGTAGATAAATTAGCTCCACCAAGTGTCCCCCATCAGGATTCTCTATCAATCCATCCACTGTCCCGACATACTGCATGTAACAGATTTGAGGATCCATTTTCAATGTCAGAACTTCTTTCCTCTTTGGATATCCTTAGAAATACTTCTCCTGGTCTAGATGCCATTTCTTATGTCTTTATATAAAATCTGGCTCTGCTTCAAAATTATTCTTTCTAAATGTTTTTTTTCAATTGGGTCCTGTTCCTCCTTCATGGAAAAACCAGTTAGTACATCCTATACTCAAGTCTGGTAAAGATCCAAATTTAGATACCTCTTACCGTCCCATTGCCATTTCCTCTTGCCTATTTAAAATTATGGAACACATGATTAAAGCCCGCCTTGAATGGTTCGTGGAAAGTAATGACTTGCTGGCTAAATCCCAATTTGGGTTCAGAAAAGGTTTGAGTACTAGTGATAGCTTAGCCATCCTTTCCACTGACATCCGCATTGCATTTTCTAAGAATGAATTCCTCATTGATGTGTTCTTAGATATAGAAGCTGCATATGATAACGTGGTTTTCCTTTGCTCAGAAACAAATTGTTTAAGCTGAACATCCGAGAGAAACTGTGTAATTTCATCTGCAGCTCACTCATGGACAGAACAATAGAGATCCGTTATGGAGGTCTTTCGTCTTTGAGATGTGTATGGAAAGGTCTTCCTCAAGGCTCAGTCCTCAGCCCCTCATTATATAACATTTAGACTTCGGATCTTGAGCAGTCAGTTACTCCCTTTTGCAACATTCTACAGTATGACGTCGTCATATATTCATCATCTTCAAACATTGGCATTCTTCAAAATAACATAAATCAAGCTCTATTTTACCTAGAACAGTGGCTTACATCTCATGGTATGTCGCTTTCTCCTACTAAAAGCTCGGTAGTAATATTTACGAGAAGAAGAATTATCCCTCATATTGACATAGTGTACCAGGACAGGAATTTCAATCAGAAATATGGTGAAATTCTTAGGAATTATTTTCGACTCTAAATTGTCTGGCACTCCATACATCAATCACATAGTCCAAAAGTGCCAATCCAATATTAACATTCTTAGATGCCTTTCGGGTGTTTGGTGGGGTGCACATCCATTATCTCAAAAATTACTTTACAATGCCATTGTCCGAGGCGTAATTGATTATGGTTGTTTTCTCTTGGAACCATGTAGCAAGGTTTCTCTAGGAAAATCAGATAAAACTCAATATCAATGCTTACGCATAACACTAGGAGTCATGAAATCTTCCCCTACGAATGCCCTCCAGGTAGAAGCCCTCAACTCTCCATTGTTTTTACGCAGACAATTTTTATCAGATAGATATATATATTTAGAATTTCTGTTCGTTCTGATCACCCTCTTCTACCAAAACTTCAAAATTGGATTGATCTGATGGCCAATAATAAATATTGGCATAAATTAAATCTCCCTTGTTTAATTAAGAGTTTTCAAAAATTAACTAATCTTCCGAACCCTTATTTCTCATGTTCTCGTTTTCCAATTTTTCACACAGCATATGACATTTTGTTGTATCGTCCTCGGATTCTATTAAATTTTGGTGTGTCCAAAATTGATTCAGGTTCCAATTCAATTTTTAATGGTATTATAGAGAAGGATTGGAGTATATACACAGATGCCTCCAAACTTTCACTTGAAGGCCATGTGGGTTCGGCAGTTTGGATCCCCAAATATAATACTCTCCTCAGTTATAAATGTCCTTAGTCATCATCTGTTTTCACAGGTGAGTCCATAGCTATTCTAGAGGCAGTTAAATTTGTTTCTACAAATTTAACTGTCACCACCTAAACAAAACTATAATTTTCACTGACTCATTGAGTACTCTCCAAGCCTTCCAATTCTAAATTTCCTCTTATTTTAGAATTACAAGAAATTCTGTGCAAATGTTTTTCTAGTAACACTGAGGTTGTACTAGCTTTGTTACCTAGTCATAATGGTATTCTCAGCAATGAAATTGTGGATCAATTTGCAAAAGACGCCGTATCAAATGGCTGCCTAGATCATAACGTAAGTTATTTTCTCTCTTCCTTCTCTTGAGCTATCCAAAACTAGATCTTGTTAAGCAGTGGCAAACAAATTGGTCTAATATTAGCAGGGTTAAAGGCCGCTATTTTTATGATATCCAACCTCATATTCCTTCTAAACCTTGGTTTTCTCGTTCCCGACTCACAGATAAACAAACAACGTCGGTTATGTGCAGGTTGCGTATAGGCCACTTGTGTACTCCCCTACATTTAAACAGATTAGGAATTATACAATCTCCTTTGTGTGACTGTGGACTTGAGGAGGGTTCAACAGACCATATCCTTTTCAATTGCCCAATCCGCAGAGTTTCTTTGTACACCATCCTTCCTAGGAACATTCCTAAGCCTATTAACACTAAAACCTTGCTATATGTCTTCTAATAACTATAAGCTTTTATCCCTTCTATGTCATTATATCCGCTCAAACAACATTAAATTGTAAATTGTCTTTTTTTAGTATTTTTTTGTGTATGTCCTGTAACATTTTCGCTTGTCCTTTTTAGATTATCTTCATTCAAACAAGATATTATAATCTCATCACTTTGGCATAAATTTGAAACCGATCAATCTTGTAAATCAGTGCTCTTGTCAACTTGGACATTGGCAGCAATGGCTGTTAACCTATGACGGCCGATTGCCATTTCTAACAAAAGAGAAGAAGAAGAAGAGTGTTTACAATATTTATATAGTTGTAAATTTTAATTTTCATTCGTTTTTCGTGCTTAAAAAATTTTGACAGGGACGTAATAAATTATTTTTATTTATTAATACGGGATTTAACTTTGTAGACTACAATTAGTAAAAAAATTGCAGTGATACAAACTGTTATCGTTATTAGATCAATCAATAATTATTACATATTACAAAACAATTACATTGTTCTGTACTCCGTTAAATGGCTGATTATTTTCAAGAAATGGGTTGGCGAGAGCTTGGTGATGGTGAACAACCAAATCATCTCCTTCACATGGCTAGATTTTTAATAGATTTTGGTCTTTATGGTGACAACTTCACAGGCGAATGGCCAAGGTACATTTTGAATATTTCTTAGTTTACTTTATTATAATATAAGGGGACCACCAAGCAGCCAGTACAACTTACACAATTGTTATGCAGATGTATTGGCCTCTTTCACGCCTACTCCTATCCCATAGGCTACCAGTTACTCACAAACCGCACGAATCGCTACAGCATAGCTGTCACTTTACGGTGGCATCATATGAGCAAGAGGTAGGTTTTGGCCCAATTTGTTGGTTGGGGTGTAACAATAGGGGCACTATGGGATGGGGACATTGGACCTGTTACTGAACAATAAAATTATTTCCTTTAATTCATTCATGAATTCTTACAGAGAACTTTTCATATGTTTTTTTAATAGGAGTTAAGTGTCCCATAATTTCTGGTAGATGAGTATCATTTGGATATCAAGAACTGCATGTTGTTTTACAAGTACATTAGTAGGATACCAAATGATTTTTAATGATTATTTGGTTACATTAGTTTGTACAATGCATCTTCACAATTCAGTTAGCTATAAAAATATTTGCCATATGTTTATTTTATTCTTTTGCAGTTTGCCTCCACCGGCGTCAAAAGAAGTGGTAAAAAACTTACCAGAAATTTTAATTGAGACTGAAGATAAAAATTGTCCTATATGCTTAAAAAAATTTCATGTTGATGAAAAAGCTATAGAAATGCCATGTCATCATTTATTCCATGGAAAATGCATTTCAACTTGGCTTGAAAAGGTAAATAAATTATTTAACAATATAATAATGATATTGTTTCTATGGAAAAAAAATGTTATAATTATTTAATTGGGTCAAAATATTTTTTTACTTTTAACAACGGTTTAAATTAAAAATATATAATTATTACTTAAGTCATTTGTTTGTTAAATTTGTGAGTTATTGAATAAATGATATTTCAGACTAACTCCTGTCCCTTTTGCCGTCATGAATTACCCACTGATGACAAAGCATATGAAGCATTTAGAAAAGATAAGCAAAGAACAAAACAACGGAAGGAAGAGATAGAAAATTTGCATAACTCTATGTTTAGTTGAGCAATTTCAAACCCCTTGTTTAAAAGTATCTTGTTATTAAATATTGAGTATATTTGTGGTATTAGAATACAGTAAATTGTGTTGTGGTATTAAAATAAGTAAATATAAATGTTTCTTATGGAATTTATTTATTTTTACATAATCCATATACAATTTTAGTTCTTCAAGTATCCTCCTAGACAGTTTCACAAAACTGGTAAGTTGCTTTAAAGTAAAAGTATATACCTATTTCCTTAGATACCAAAATATATTGACCATAAACATTTTCATTCATTATATTGCCCCCTGATACATTGAACTTCTGAAGGTGCTCTTACCACCTGTTGTACCACCACAATGTTGAAACATTTGAAAATGTTCACTATCATATGGGTTTGACTGCGATTTGGTGGAATAAGCTACGAAATAAAATTGGTAACTAAGGACACATTGTTAATTAACTATAATTTATTATAAACTTAAATTGAATATTACCAATCATACACATAGTTACAATCTCCACTTGCTGACATGGCTAGGGGTTGGGTACTTATCTCTTGCTGAGAATATATACAAATAAGTTGCTATTGCGTTTCGTGGGTTTAGGGTACCTATCTCTCATTTGAATTGTATCGGCGCGCAGGAATAATGTGAGTTGTGGTTTCGTTTCGTGGGTTTAGAGTAGGTACCTAACTCTCACTCATATGGTACCAGTGGGCCGGTGTCATGCGAGTTGCTATTGCGTTTTGTCGGTTTGTCGAATTACTCAAAAGCTCCGGTACTACTGGGCTGGAATGAAAAATTCCAAAGCGAATGACAATATTTCTTTGCAATTACCATCT
>JAFELO010000541.1:158580-210054 GCA_017140195.1 Eumaeus atala | reverse complement strand
AGATCCCATCAAGTGTGACTAGAGCGAAAAGAAAAAAAAAACTGAAATATGCCTTTGTTAAGTAATTCACTAACTTCATAATAACATGTACATATACCACGTACAAATTTGTTAAATTATGTAAACATATTATGTTTACTCTATTTATGTATTAACTTGATGTCTTTTGCAAGAGCACCCTTCATTTTTTCGGTATAAGAATTTATTTATTTTATGTTATTCAAGTTTGTAACATCCCAGCCTTATTTTATCCAAATCCGTAAAATAATTTTGTGTGAAAGAATGATCACACACTATCTACAAACTTTCACATTCAATCGGTATCAAAAAAAGGAGATTACGAATTCGGTACGTAAGTGTCAGGTATGTATGAAACATTACAGTGGAATTGTAAAATTTTCCCAAAGTCGTTTGGGAATATCTTAGGCCTTTTAAAAAAATATATAAAATATTATAGGTGACTTGTAATGTACTGTCGTCTTGAAATTTATTGAGAGAGGCCTATGTCCAACGGTGGACCCATAAGGGCTGATAATGATGATGACTGTATGTATTTTTGTCTACGTATATTTTAAACTATTGACCGGATTTTGATTTTTTTTTCATTTACTTAGAATTACTTCAACTTGGTATAGTGAAGATTTTATCAAAACTGGTTCGGTAGTTTTTAAACTAAAAATTATGAAGTAAAAAGGATTAAAAGGATAAAAAATAACCGACGAACGAATTAACCGAAGTCGGTTTAAATTTTTCAAGTTACTACTTTATTAAGTTTTTATTATTGGACATCTATAAATTAAAATTAGAACTTGTGAAATGAAATATTAACATCGAGCATGCACCTGAAAGCCAAAAGCTACAATAAAAAAAATAACTTGACAATTTGTGAAAGTAAATGATAAATTTATAGTTTTTTATCACAAAAATAAAGTCGATAAATACAAAATGGATAGTAAAAAACGGTAAATATATTTTAAATATGCCTGCTTCAAATTCTTACCTTATCGCATATGCTCAGTGACCCAATTAAATCTTGACCTCCGAAAGCGGGGTATTCAGTCTTCACTGTTCCTTTTTCCTAAATTATCTCTTACGAACTGCTAGCTATGAATACCCAGTTACGTATACACCGCACTCGCAGTAAAATCCGTTCTCCAGCGATATCTGGGTCGTCCAATTCAAGGAGAGTTATTTTATTTATTAATGATTTATTCACTTTTCATTTTATACAATTTGATAATGTTCTATTTACTTTAGTCACGTTACGACTAAACTTGTAAGTATATATATATATATATATATATATATATATATATATATATAAGCAAATCTAACATTATTTCCAGAATTTGCAAATGTCCACGCATGTTACAAAAGGCATGCAGAAAGGAGAAAATAAAAGATTTCAAAGATATAAAGGACATTGTTGCTGGTTTTGCGTGGTACTCTGAACGTTAGTAACGTGTTTTAATTATTCCACGAATAAACGTCCTGGTTGACGATCATATAACAGCATCCATCTTGGATAGGTTACATCGGTCAGGCTGGATCAGTAGTCTCAGCAGCGGCCGGTTGTTGAAAGAGGTATAGATTCAACAGCCCATCATGTTCCGTGCTTTGTTGAGGCCGTTGTGATGGGGCTCGGTAGGCTGGCGTGACACACAGTACCAAATTGAACCGTAGAGGTTGCTATTTTTACCTGCTTTTTAATGTGGATGAGGCTTTTGCGCACTTGGCGATGGATTTGGACGGCCAAATCAGTACTGTACAAGATAGATAATAGAGGAACCTTGAGTGTGTGTTATTGGGTGGGGGCTCTCTTCGTCCTTACATCTGGCAGATACCTATACAATTGCCGGATTGGAGGCGAATAGCCAATCGGTATGATGACATCGTGAAGGTATTTAGATAGGTGCAATTTCTGTTATTTCCATGGAGATAATATGGATTGAGAAGGGACGCCATAGTCAGTTTTATGACGGCGACTGGCCGTTTTGGAGAATAGAAAAGGAAGATGTGACAGCAGAAGAATCTTTCTATCTAATTTAGTCTACGCTTAGCGCAGAGACAAAATTTTTTTATAAAAGAGGCACAGAGTATACTGCATTGGCAGTAGCTTCCGACTTAGACGGCCGCGTTTTAGACTGGCTTCTGTTCTCTGTATATGTTAACTCAATCAAATCAAGATCAAATGAAATTTAATTTTGTTTGATCTTAACAGATTAGATGATTAATTGATGTAATACATAAACGATGAATTAATAATTCGATTACAGAGAGAAAAAAGAAGATAAAGCCACCGATATTCAAAACGAAGCCATTCAAATTCCGCCACGTCAAGGAATCTTGTATACCCATGACACCATCTATGCACACCAGGTAAATATTTCAACGAGGAGACTCTTGAATTTCTCTCTTTGAACTAGGTTACCACATAGTTTAACTTGGAATGACTTCCTTGGCATATGTAAATTATATCGATATATACATAGCATATATATTAAAAACGATAACAAGGAAAGCATAAAATTCGGGATAAAATGTAATGTTGTTTTTCCAGATATATTTAAATATCTGTGGAAAATTTCACTCGTTCCACAATTTTGCATGAAATAATATCAAACATGCATCCATACACCAAACTTGGATATTCAAAAATGTACAGCTTATAAGATTGAAGTGTTATGCAAATTAAATTTTGCGATGGATGATGCCTTGGATGGAATCGGTTTCCTCTAGTGAGAATTAGCGCTTTATCAAATCTAATGTAATGGCAGGGGCTGGTGTGTTGCTGGTGTTTCATCAGCTATATAAAAATGTGAAAGCTTGTGAAATGACGGGATAGTGAAATAAACCGTACATGTAGTTTATTGTAATACGCTTCAAACGTTCAAACACCTTCGTTGTTGTTACAGGTTGCAATATATAACACATTGCGACATTGAGGCACCAACGTCTAGGTCATGGTAAATTATTTCATTTATTCCACATTAGTATCCAACTGTAATCTATTCAATATTGGTATTTAAAATTTCGACGCCATGTTATAAATGTTTGGATCATCGTCATCGTCCATTAATAGTGTAAATCTGAATCTGTAGATCAAAGGTCAAGATTTACCTACAGTCCCGCTCATCGCCAACATTAGTAGGTCCCTCCGCAAAAGAAAATCATCAAGATATAAAAAAAAAACAACAAAGTGCGAGTAGGACTAGCACAGGAGGGTTCCTACTTCCTACAAACGGGAAGTACGAGAAATAGAACTTATTAATGGTACAATCGAATACAAAAATTAGTTTGTAATTGATTCTTAGTGATAATTAAAATTAACAAATTTTGGGTTATTTCCATTAAATAAAATATTTGGGCTATTTTCAAGAGTTAAAAAGGTTAGAATAATTAATTAAATTAATTAAAAGAACACAAACTCGAGTGCTAACTGAAAAGAAAAAAGTAGCTACAGTGGGGCCCCATTTTTTATCAAGAAGATTTTTACCAAGATTTTAAATGTGACCGACTATAGAAATTTTGTTTTTTTCTCTTCAGTTAATTACTGTCTGGCTTATTATTCTTTTAACATTTTTTTTATTTTATACTTTTTAGTTTCCGTCTAATTAAAACTACAACTTATATACATGTTTGGTGTCGTCATTTAAATCTCTACAATTTGATTCCGATTTTGATGTGCTAAGTAAAAAAGGAATATTGACCTTCAAGAATTTGCGCCCAAAACCAATGCCAGAAAAGGCTTCCCTTTATCTATATTATCTCTATTATTACAGTGTTGACTGCACAACGACTGCTTTCTTTTTATAGCCAACCATATGCGGGTTACCAGTCCGATTCCTCTGACGACCTGAATATTAGTCGGAGAAGACGAGGGGCTTTGAAGAAGAATGTACGCTATTTAGATATGACACCTGGAGACGTCATTT
Source organism: Eumaeus atala (assembly GCA_017140195.1). NCBI lineage: Eukaryota > Metazoa > Arthropoda > Insecta > Lepidoptera > Lycaenidae > Eumaeus > Eumaeus atala. The sequence goes on along the minus strand of JAFELO010000541.1, from coordinate 206,119 downwards.
TAGATCCACCCGGAACCGTCATCAAACATACGTCGGATGATGTGGAGATATTTAACGTATGTATTCACATTGTCGGTTTGAATTTCTTTTAAAGTTAGTTTTGAGAGTTGTCACTTTTTTTTTAAATCAATTTCTTCTAAAATGGTAAAAATCTGTGTGTAAACAGCTAATTTCTACTTTTTATCTGACTACCAACACAAAGCGTACAAAAGAAATTGGGATTGACCGGTGTTTAAATGGTATAAACAAGCAGTCGGAGAAATATAGCGACTACGGACGTCCATTAACATCTGCATTTTTTCCACATACGATGCCCTCCTTCCCTTCTCCCCTCCAATTGGCCAGAAATCCAAAATTCTCATGAAGGAGGCAATATAGCTGTTACTTTGCGGCAGTATCATGTGAGCTAGAGGTCCCCGTGTCGGCCCATATGGGAAACTATGTAGCATGGCGATGCCTCTTACTTTAGTCACCGTAGAAGTTAGATAATTAAAGGAGATAATGGAGTCGAGAAGGAAGCCGATAGAAGGGTTCAGTTGGGTTGGGCAGCATTCCGGAAGCTTCGTCACATTATCACGTCGCCTATACCACAGAGCTTGAAGACGAAAGTCCTCAACCAATGCGTTCTCCCCGTAACGACCTACGGGGCCGAAACATGGGCTACTGAACGTGCTATCTTGGGTGTTTCTCTGTCCGACAGAATTTGTAACGAAGTCATAGGGTAGAGAAATAATGTATCCGATATCATGCGACGAATAGGCTCGCTGAAGTGGCAGTGGGCTGGTCACACACTCAGAAGAACAGATGGCAGATGAGTCAGTAAGGTTCTGGAGTGCAGGCCGCATTTATTAACACGGCGAGAATTTCGAGTGAAACTCAATAATAGTTCAGCGCAGAAAATATGTTGTCTCTCTTCATTATTTTTAATGAAAACACTAATTCATTCAACTATTCCAGGAAATAGCCTTGTACCTGTAGCCTTAGCTCTAGAACAGCCATGACTCCGCTGCTCCCTTCTTGCTCCCCTATGGTCACGCCCCCAACATTGTTTATTATATTGCAGGTCGCGAGCCCAAAAATAAGTGGAGAAGTTGTACAAGCACAGAAAACTGTTGTAAAATCAGCTGACTTCAAACCGCCTATACCACCGAAAAGCGCTCAGGAGTATGTCTTTTTCTTTTAAATTTCGAATGATTCCGTACATTTTTCTCGCTGGGGAATGCGGATAGGCATGTCCTCAGGTCGTGGAAAACCCAAATGTGAGAGAGGTATGTGGGACTCTAAAGGCGATGAAGAACGGCTTCCCTTACTCAGTAAACCTCAGCGGTGCTCCGGCTCGTCCGCAATGGAGGAGCCAGGGGAAAGCGGTGGCAATCGACCGCCACTTCCCCGGCGGGTGTCATTGTGGGCCCATCTCATCATGGGAGGTATAACTCCCTAAACTACGTCGAGGTGTGTTGGAACACACAGCACAGCACACCGGCAACTTTAGTCTTCCTAAGTACACGTCGCCTCTTTCCGAGCCGTCTCACTACAACCGGTCCTAAGGATATGCTTTTAGCCTCTTCACCTTGGATATCTCGATCGGGGCTTGTTGTCCCCGCCTCTCTTAGCCGCCGTGGCTCTCTCTTGCCTCGCATTACGATTTTCGCAAAGCAATCGGTTGCGTTTCAGGCTTCCTCGCTGCCATCACAATCCCGGACAATGTAATTCATGCTCAGAATAATCAGAAAAACATTTAATAATAGTTGCCCGACCTGGGGATGGAACCCAGGGCCCCACGCGGCTAACGGTCTTAACAGGCGACACCCGCACCGTTACACCACAGAGGCGATATTTGTTTTACTTCATTTATTTATCAATGTTGCCAATGCCTCTACTGTTCATTCCCTTTGCACACATTTTCGCAGGTTATACAAGCCTCACAGTGGTCTAATAGTCAACAGGGATAAAGACTTCGTTCCAGAAATGGTCAACATTCCAGGTCCAAGGAGAATTCCAGGAATTAGGTAAATATCCCGTTTAGTGTTTCAATTAAGTGAACTGACAGGTTATACATGTATGCTGTTTTGCAAACGAAATTCACTAGGTATATAATATTTAGATCCACACAGTTATAAAAAACATCTTAATATCATCACGGCTCATTATACGAAGTGTGTCGACTATGTTCAATACCTGTCCCGTATGTTAAATATGAACATTTCGATTATTTACCTACTGCCACTATTTATTTAACTACTGCCACTATTTATTTAACTACTGCCACTATTTATTTAACTACTGCCACTATTTATTTAACTACTGCCACTATTTATTTAACTACTGCCACTATTTAACTACTGCCACTATTTATTTAACTACTGCCACTATTTATTTAACTACTGCCACTATTTATTTAACCACTGCCACTATTTATTTAACTACTGCCACTATTGTTGGAATTGCGAATGGCTTAAATGGATGACGCAAGCGATGCTAATAAAATTGAGAGCACTGGTACTGTCAACTTTTTTCCCGGTCCTGTTAAGCCTTACAACAGAAGTTTTAACAGGACCATCCCTTTAGGAATGGACTCGTCCAGTCAATCGTTTTGGGAATCAACGTTAGAACGTATATAAGACATAATTGATTCAAATTGGTACGAGAGTAGGTTATTGTATATAATAGTGGGAGAAACTGTGATTCTCCGTTCATATCTATTTATTTTTTTAGGTTTCTTGAGGAAACTCCTTACAATTTACCTACGGTAAGCGTGTGTTTTGAAAAGTAGAAAGCTTTACTTATGTGACACCAAGTATATTGTAAACCGATAACTGGACTAATAGTGCCTAGATAATGTACAGAAGATTAACTAGTGAAGATATCGAGTAAAAAGTCATAGGTAGGCATGTGCCCCAGGCTGCCGACTGAAGTATAAACTTAAAACTGTATGGGTAACGCTTGTAACATGCCGCGTAGCTGCGCTTTGTGGCGAACAGCGTGACGTGAGGATAATAAGAGTTCCATGACGTGGTTCGTCCCACCGTCTGCCAGCCGTCCTAGCAGAAGAATACATCATATGATCTATTTACTGAGCTTAGGGGCGTCTCTACTTATGAGCCCGGTCCTGACAAATAGTCGTTATTACGTAAGTGGTACACAAGGAATGGGAACCACGAGTACTATTATATACTACTACTAACTAAAATCCCCCGGGAGTACCCTAGCCGCGTGCGCCACCGTCATCACCAAGGTAATATAACAATTTTATTGTTTCAGCAAAGGGCGAAGTGAAAGGACATGTCGTAGAAACGGGTGAATAACAAACTCTAATCTTATTTATTTGTTTTAAATATGGAGATTTATTTGTTTATATAGTTTGTGTCTAATAACTGTTGCTTTTTTATTTAAACTTAATATGTATTGATTGTTAAGCGTCTTAAAAAAAGAGAGAAAGGTCGAATCGTTGCATTTAAGGGCGATGATGATTGAGGCTTTTATTTTTATATTGTTTCAGGCCATGTCGTGGACGGTCTCACAAAATTCCGTATGTATTTACAGTTTGTCAGTCATTCTTAACAATATTAATTGTTATAATAATAGTAGTGTACTTAAATAGTGCTAACTGTATTCTGTTGAGGGGTTTTGTGGAAACTGGAAGGAGCAGACTTAAATAGTTAATAAAATTAGCTTTTGTCTTGACGCGGACATAAATTATGTCATTTTTGCAAAATTATATTGAAACATCAAAATTCCAATGCACCTTTTACCTTCCTGGTAAGGGTGGTTGGTTCTAATCTGACCTAATATCTTAAATTGTGTTTGTCTCCAAACTGATTTCGTGAGACAGTATAAAATCCTCTAACTGAAAACGAGAAGGACAACTGACTTTGTTATAAAACATTGTTTATATCTTTCAGAAATTATGGAGTACGCAAAAAGAGAAACGTTATGTATAAACCTCGGAGGTGAGCTTGATTTACCTCTATAATATTTTCATTTCATGTAAATATGGGTTCCCATCATGCGGGTTAATTTGCGCATTTTCAACTTATTTTGTAAATTTAACTAGATTCTGTACTACAGATTGCAATCCGATGTGCCTAGCATAAGACAAAGCGGTGTCTCCGATGGCAAGCCACGAGCCAGAGGAAGGCAGAAGCATATTCCGGATCGAGATGACTCAGTCTGCGGTCTCGATGAAATACCCAGGGCGCAACATGTATATTTTTTATTGAAATTAATTATAATAATAAAAATGTTTTCCTAGCCAAGTTTCGGCTAGAGTGACAATTCAATCAAGCCATCATCAGGATAGGTTGTGGTGCACAAATGATTGCGCGGACATGACACAAGTGCTCCCTCTATTCCCTCATTCTTATATTCCGATGGGACGGATATGCGACGTGCAGGACCGTTAGCTGAACGTGCTCTTCTTCAGGCACAACTACACCAACTTCCTGACTTATGTTATTCGAAATTGAAAAATCCTAATAACAGTTTTTTGTATGGTCCGTGACCCAGGATTTGAACCCGGGACCTCACGTCCGCGTTACCTGAATTAGAATATATGTCCTGAATGAAAATGCGAATATAGTCGTATTACAAACAGACATAAGATACCACAAAAAGATGATTGGGATTGTGGATACGTGGACCAGATGCGAGTCCTACATTTAGCACCGGATACCACCCAAGCCCGGTGGCAAATAAAATTTCCCGCCGAACAAGGAAAATCTTAACGATGATTCTATTTTCAGGTGCAAATTCCTAAGAAACTCAAACGCGGAATGCTACAGACACATTCATTAACGGTATTGCCGTGCAGGAACGAGAGGAGACCGGACACACACTATGGCATTCTAACTGGCACGTTCAATATGTACGATGGTAGATTCGGTAATTAACATTTCTTCTTCAATATGTACTACATTATCAATTAATGTACCTAAGTGAAAGATAAATTTATAATTTAGGAATCGTTACTTGCAGTTTTACTATGCAGGGAAAATTTCAAAGTTTACTGGAAAATAATAAATAATGACATAAGACACACTTATGGCTCCTGACGCGGGTCGTGTCAAGCTAATCCGTGCCCATGAGCGGAGGCGCCGTGCTAAGCACGTAATTCGTCTGATTGTTGGGCTTCGGCTTAGGAAACTCGATCGCACCCTGACCGCAGATCTTAATTAGGGCGAGGACATGTGTGCGCGTAGCGCCTACACTGCTGGCGCCGTCTCGAGAGCGGAACATAACCACCTCCACTTTGTTCCGCTTCCGGGTTTCCATGTCTTGGGGGTCTAGGACATGCCAATCTCACAGAAAGATGCTACTGGTTCCCAGCAGCTATCTCTCTCGAACATCGAGTGGAATACGCCCCGGAATCGAGATCTCTGTACTTAACAGCGCCGCTGCCAGATAATGACGCTGCACGGCCTATTTAGGGCACATCTCTAGGGTATATTGGTTCATATCCTCAATGGCGCTGCCATCATGGCTGCGCGCGCACAGAAAACCATGTTGTTGGTCGTGGTAGACGATTAGAAACTTTACTGGGGTCTATGGGTTTGGTAGAAGAACAGGTTCTCGGTTACCGAGGCCCACATAAACGATGGGCTCTTACAGGTTCGAAGGCATGTAGAAACGCATTCCACAGCAACAAAAAATGAGTGAAGCAACGGTCAATCTTGTTTGACGTCATCTTGTTCGCACTGTTTCAGGTGCAAAGTCTCGTGGAAGGCAAGCATTAGCCATGAGCGTTATGGCGTATTGCTTAGCATTTCATTATCACCCGAAGCAGTGGACAATGAAGCTAATTGACAATGTAGTAAACGCAGGTGATACTTGGTAAGTTTCTTGTCTTTTCATATTTTACGTAATTTTTAAGCCAGTAAAAATTCCTTTAAAAATTGTAAAAAATTAAACAACAAACAGGGGGTTGCCAGCCTGTGAGCTAAAAATATTTTGTTGAAGATCCCTAAGTCGTATCAGGTCAAAACAAAACATAATCCTAAAATGCCTTAAACAGTATTTTCGTAACTTGCAGGTACCAACGTTGTTCTGAGAAGGTGCACGATCACTCCGAAGTACATGGGATGTGTGAAGTGTTGCCCTTTGGTAAAAAACAAATTTTGGGTTTGAATGGAAAGCGCATGCAAGTTCTTCTTGGGGAACCGGATGTGATAGGCTACACTATGTCGAAGGATCCGACAGTTTATAATATATGTCGTGGGCTTAAAGCATTCTTCAAGAGAAATCGTGCCGGTGTTTTCCTTTCAAGGCAAGTCTAACACTAACTTATTATTGTTGAGTAAATAAGTGCTAGGCACTTATGCCTCATATGCGCTGCGTATACCTCAGACTTATGTGATACTGCAGCAAAATGAAGGCTTTGTCACATTTCATGTCATTTGTGAGTTTCCGGTAGCTCATTAGGTGGGAGGTGGGAAGGGGGCAACTCGTATGCATAAAATTTATGCTGATATCTGTGGAAGCCAATTGTCATCATAATGTTCGTTTCGCTCTTATACTATAGAAATGTAGACATCCCTACATGAAGGATTATTTTTACTTACCTTCTACTGTAATGCTAATTCTAAAATCCCATGATTCACTAGAGACACCATGACAACACTTTAATTTTTTTATTTTTTTCTATTTAAAGAGTTCTAGTGTATGTTGCCGGTGGGACTTCATCACCCGATGGAGTTTCCCGTGTATATTCTATTGAGATATTTTACTGTTCCAGAGTTTTAAAATTAGTAATTTGGAAAGACAAAATTTGTTACTACATTTTCGATCCAGCTGGTAGAGATATAAGGGCTTATTCAAATTTTACGCATGGATGCGCGGCACTCATAAATGTAAAAGATATCAAGGCAGTCGCAGATATTCTTTTAGCTCGGACGATTCTGGATGATCAGAAATTCGCGCTCGCTCCAGTTAAGGTTCTGAAAATGGTTGATGAGAAATTCGAGGATGATTTAGAGTCTGATAGAGAGCTTACACAATCAGAGAAAGCTATGCTGGGTTACAAAATTATTACTGAAAACTGTGCAATTGTGAATGCTAACATGCATTTAGGAGATAGATGTTTCGAAGGTGCGGTGTATCGTCAGGCATTACCAATCGCTGTGGTCGCGATGACATATGCGAAAATATCTCCCCCGAACACTTGGTATTCGAAAACTTTGGATAAAATTTTACGACTCGGAAACAAATTGTACACGGACTGTTCGCAGCCCAATGTATTAATAGATTTAACCATTGATAACATACCTAACGAAATAACGATCGGTCCGTATGCTTGTGAAATTATAATATACAGGGAGAGATTAAAGGGCCAGTTGTTTACTACCAAAGAATGTTTGCTTAACATTACAACAGGTTTGCAGGAGTTTTTTAGCCATGAATATAACAGCGGTATCATCGAATTCAATAACTATGCTCTAGCGACATGGCGGCAAAGAGAGATGTTTTACCTGTTTGATCCATACCCTCGAACATCCGACGGGCAACGAACATTTGACTCTGGAAAAGCTTGTTGTTTTATGCTGTTAAGTTCAGATTCAATGGCTGAAGCGTTTACTTTGAATTGGGATTATCTGCCAGCTACTACACAATTTTGTATACATGCATTTAAGGTTTTAAGACTAAAGAAAAGAGAGCCCAAGGTAAATTTTTGTATAATTAATAAATGTATGTTTACTTTAAGATTATTTCACAAATTTCCTTGTCAATCTGTAATTTATTATATTATACATGAATCAGATCTCTTCATTTCTTCGGTTATTGATTTCGGTTATAGATAGTTATATATAATTGTTCACGTTATTGAAATTGCCGGCACTTACAGTTACTGAAATTTCACCTACATATAGGGCCCATGATTAAAAAAACATATTTCTGTCTAAAAGTATTTTAGATTACAAAATTTCAATGGCTTTTTTGCTTTTAGACGCAGCTCACATGTAAACTGAGCGACGACTTATTCGGTAGTTCCAGAAAACCTAGGAGACGCGTATTGCATGCCAGAGGGAAAGGAGACAGCCGAGAAGCATTTGACCTTGTGCTTCCAATAGAACATCTGGAACAACCTGATAGGGTAAAAGATGTTTACAGTATTTATAAATGTAAAATATATGCAAAATGTAACAAAAACACTATCAGCCCTTATCGGTCCACTGCTGGACATAGGCCTTTTTCAATGATTGCCAAGACGACCGACCGACTACTACTTGCATCCATCCCGGACCGGCTACTGCACGGAGATGCGTCTTCCACCTGCTGAACGGTCGACCAATACTTCCTTTTCCTAAACGCGGCCTCCACTCCACTCCAGAATCTTACTTTCCCATCTACCATCTGTTCTTATGAGTGTGTGACCAGCCCACTGCCACTTCAGCGAGCCTATTCGTCGCATGATATCGGATACTATAGTTCCCTGCCCTATGATTTCGTTACGAATTTTGACGGACAAAGAAACACTCAACATACGTATACCATTACTTAGATTCATGCTACGCTAAAATATTAGATTTTATGTGACCTGGCTGTTGAGTATTACTTATTGACACATCAATGTCAACGGCCAAGTTACATAAAGATTAATTATATTAATAAAGAAATCGCAGGAAGGTACCTTAGACTTGGCTTTGCTATATAACTTTCTATAGAGAAACAAACAGCTCAATCGAGGCTAGCTGTTTACGGGATATTTTGGTGGAATATGTGTATGCTACACGGGAGTTGGTACTAGGCGTGAACAAACGTTTCGTATAGCAATTGTCCTAGATAAACTTACACACTGTGCTATTTCAATGTTGTATTTCCTCCCTCAAGGTACAAATAGACGAAGAAAAATTAGGCGACATTGTCTCATTGATAGACAGCATCCAGGAGGATTACCTGCCTCCGATACCTACAAAATATAAAAATATGGAACATGAGCCATTTCAAGATAGAATTGGTAAGTTGAACTTTACGTAGAATAATATTATTATAATATTCACATTTACTTCTTCTGAGTATATTTGAAAAGCGGTTGTCTGTTGGCTTAAGGACGATATCATTTTACTTGATAACGGTTCTCTAATTGATCTGTAAACGCATCGCCCGATGTAGTGAAAGGTTGTTACGCTATTTCGCTCTCAGCCCCGCACTTTCGAAACAGTACTGGGTCCGGAACCACTTACACTTCAAGGGGTGATTGGGTCTTTCATGGACTTGTTTTCAAATACCCTATCAATCCGATGATGAAATCGTTGACTTAGCCCAGCTAAAGACTAAACAAATCGAAGGCGTTCATTCGTGTACGCACTAACCGAATGCGGAAACCCTATTGTAGCTTACCAATTCATTAGGTTTTTCATAGTAATAGAAAGAAATTATGGGCGGTAGAGGGTTTTTTTTATAGAATCGGGGGGCAAACGAGAAATCGGGGCCTTTTTACGATTATCAACCCCTTTTATCAAAGTCATCAGAAGAACCTTTTAATTTGAGTAAAATTTCAATAGGGAAAATAGAATTAATAAAAAAAGGGTCTTTCCGGTCCCTGTCCGGAAGGTGAGGTAATATTTCTTCGTCCATGCAGCGTTTTGCCGTCGGCCCATACAACAAACGTTCCCATCCTCGTCCCTTGCCGCGTGCGTAAAAGCACCTCCTCCTGATGTTCTTTGACTCTTGACCCCTCTTATAAGAAGAGGGAACCAAGAGCGCTTCTTCCTCCAATATATTACTACCTGACTAATATGAAACGTTAACTTTACTAAGCGAATATTTGACGATTAAACATTCAAACTTAAGAGTTGATGAAAGGGAGATATATTTCATACATAATCTTACAGTCATTTCTGGAATCTTACCATTTATGTTGTGGTACTTAAATTAAGGGATGTTTTGATGTCGCTCGAGTATATTATTAACTTGTATTATTTCTAGTGAATTTGGATTCCCCGTCAGTGTCTGTGACACAAGTGGTGCCTCCGTGGCCGAAACCCCGTGACAAGACCAACGAGCCGCCAGAACCCGACCCGGACCCCGAACCGACGCCCCCGCCCACGCCACCGCCCAGGGTTGTAAGTACAGTTTCATAAGTCTTCTTTCTAAGTACTACTTCTTTACGCAAGTTTAATTGCCTCGCGGTCTAGTGGTGATCATGTCCAACCACAGTCGTCAGGCCCTGGGCCCGAGTCTCGGGTCGGACAAAACTAATATTGGGATTTTCAATGTTCCAATAACAGTCCGGAGTCAGGAAGTTGGCAGTTTTAGAACCTCGTGCCTCGGAGAATGTAAGCCGTTAAGGCGTCGGTTCTGTGCCTGATTTCCCTCCGGTCGTGTCGGACTACCGTCCCAACGGAATAGGAGAACGAGGCAACAGGGAGTGCACTTGTGCCTGCGTACGCACTTGTACACTATTTGTCCTGCGCAGTTGGCTCGTCTCTATAGATATGGCCGCCGTTGCTGAAATTCGGCCAGCACGACATTATTGTTATTACTGGAGGAGTGAGCTGGTGAAAGGAATGATACAGAAGTTGAGAGGGGAATGTAAGTTAGTGAAGATAAAAAGAGAGCGAGGGGTCGCGAATCGAGAGGTACATGAAACTGGCTAAGAAATAAAGAAAATTGTGCACATTTTCTTATTTCTTAGCCAGTTTACCTTACCCCTAACCTTATCTCTCATCGCACATGGACGTTTTCAATGGTCGTTAGGTTGAATGGTGATGTAGATGGTCTTGATATTCATATTTTAAGTGCACCACGCTTACTGCACACCTACCCCTTGATTGGATCTCCACCATGGTTTAAGCCTTGTCGTGGCGGTGGGGCTCAGTAGCCTGGGGTGAACCTAGGCGAAGCCAATTGAGAGGAGGGAAATGGTCTTTGTAATCCTATTATAAGAAGAGGGGACAGAAGAGACGGAGGCGCTTTTGCGCACGGGGCAACAGGCGGGGATGGGAATTCACCCCATTGCACTGTCCCAAAGTTGGTGGAGTTGTCCTGTGGGTCGGAATAACCATTCTGTGGAGGATTCGTCGGTCCCTTAGGGGACAGACTAGTCGTCGAGATGCCCTGATAATTTGTAGGTCCAGGGCACCTCACCAAAGGCGGCACTGATGCCATTCGATGGTTTTTGTGAGCATTTGGACACACCACTGTACTCTACCCAGAGTCAGTGAAGGCGTGTGCCTCCGTATCAAAAAAAGAAAAAGAAACTTAATAGGTTAGTACAGCACACGTGCGGGGACATTTTTCAGCAACCATCAATCAGGTGTTATTGATCAATAAAAGTGAGCGTCTTCCCCTACATCCTAACTGCTTCTGTAAATAAATTTTATATGCTTTATTTTTTTGTTTCAGGAACCAGAGGGTGGCGAAGTAAGTATTGTTTACACTCAGTTGATCAATTATAGCTACAAAAATACTTACAACTTTGTATAAAGCTTAAGACAAGAGTAACACATGTAGTGCAGAAATACTGCATCACCCATAAAGTGTAAAAAAATATTTTTGGATGAGGTACTGTTACACTAAGTGCTTGTGGCAATGGTTTTTAATCCATACACAATCTCCTTACATACTTCATCCTTTTATAAACAGGAAGTAGAAGAAGAGGAGCAAGACGATGAAGCTAAAGAAGAGTTAGCAAGGAAAAAAGCAGAAGAGGAAGAAGCCGCTAGGAAAGCAGCAGAACTTCCTCCCGCGCTACCTCCACCGCCGCCGTCGCCACAATCCGAACTAGAAGTTCCGGTAAGTGTCATAACATACCAGGCTGATTGATAACTGGCCGAAACGACGAACTAAATAAAAACATAGGCACACAAAGTTTATTACATATTCTATCATCTTTACGAAAATTTAACGCCAAATTTGAATTTATTCGAACTGATAGAATTTGTGTGAGGGGACCTAGAACATTCTCTGCCGTAAATTTTCTCAACAATGGAAAGAAACGACATTTGTGCGGTGAAAAATTTTTACGTTTTAAAAGGGAAAACAGCAACCCAGATTAAAGTCAAGCTAGACAGTATTTTGGGTAATACTGCTTCTGCATTGAGTACAATTCACACCCGTGTAACTGATTTTAAACGTAGACAATGCTACGAAGACTCCTACAAGTCTGGCCGTCCAAATGAAGTCACGAATCTGGACGGATCAAAAAATTGTATAGGACGATCGGCGCTTAGAGTTGCGGCAGATAGCAGAGATGGTAAACATTTCCTCTGAATGCGTTTTTAACATTTTACGCCAACATTTGCGAATGAAAAGGCTTTGCTCGCGATGGGTGCCGCGTTTGCTCACTGTTAACAAAAGCAACGTCGAGTAGACGATTCGACGGAGTGTTTGGGCGCTGTTTACGAGAGATGCTAACGAGTTTTTGCCATGTTATGTGACAGTCGATGAAACATGGATACATCATACTCCTGAAATAAAAGAACAATCTAAGCAGTGGAGTGAGATCGGAAAACCTGCGCCGAAGCAAGTAAAAACGGTTTTGTCGGTCGGCAAATTGAGTGTGACTTTTTTTTGGATTGCTCGAGCGATTATTTTAGTAGATTATTTGCAAAGAGGAAAACAATAAATGGAGAGTATTATTGCTTGCTGCATATATTTTGTGAAGAAATCCAAAAAAAAGGCCCCATTTAGCCAAAAGAAAGTTTTACTCCTCCACGACAATACACCTGTGCACTCGTCAAGGGTTACAGTTGCCACACTCCATGAATTGTGGTTCAAATTGTTACCGCATCCCCCCTATACCCCAGATTCAAGTAATGGTTGGGTGGCCAAAGAATTTCATCGAATAATGAAGTCATTGTCATCGTAGACGAGTACTTTGAAGGTTTAGATGAATCATTTTTATCAAACTAGTGTTAACGGCAGTTAACGGCATTGGAGAAGCGCTGGACTGAGTGCATCGAGGTAGAAGGAAACTACGTTGAAAAATAAAATTGTTGTCAGTAGATTCTTGTAGTCTTTCTTTGTCTTTTCGGATACTTATCAATCACCCCTCGTACCTACGTATCCAAGTGACATGAGGTCTAATATCAATCGTTTCAACTTTTACTGCTTGTCATAAATTATGGATGGAGTATAGTTACAATAAATGTGTAACTTCCACAATAGTCGCACTCTGTGTCTTGTATTATATAGGAAAAATAGGTACCTACAATGTGATATAGATGTCCTTTGAAATTCTTCCTTTCCAGGCCGCCATACGTCCGTCCAGTTGATGCGCCCCGGTTCTTTAACCTTTGGCCGCGCCAGTTTTTATCGATATCATCCGGGGAAGAAATTTTCAGAAAATAATGACATAAAATTCTTAGAGTATAAAATGATCTACAAACATAACTTCATATTAGTTTTTTTTCAGCGACACATTTGTAATTTAGCCATCTTCGGATTTATTCCTTTATTTATACTGTAACTTCTTAATTCTTGCAAAACTATCGGATTCTAGGTCAACCGCAATTATAGCAACTATAGGTTTTTAGTCTTTGTGCCATTCCATAGAAAATATGCACATAAACGGCTGAATCTTTTGATTGCATTGTCTTACAAGTATGATATGTAAATCTGAGATTGATCCTTCCACTAGTTTCCGGAAAAAGGGTATTAAGTAGTGGAAGGTCAGACAGACGGACATCAAAGTTAAAGCAACCCCAAAAACGGCAACAAAGTAGACAAGTCTTTTCAAATAATACACACTAATTTGAACATTTTCGTTTTAATCCTCTTAAGATTATTTTACCATTACAGTTTCGTTTTAATCGCCTAAAACTGTACTACTCTGCATAGTTGCATAGTCTTACGTCAGCAGTCGGGCCTTTGATGACTACCATGCTAGACATCCGCACAATTGTCACACAGAGGTGTTGCTCTCCTTCTATCAAATTGGCCAACGGAAAATCACAAGCCACACGATATTGGACTGCACTGACTGTCACTTTGCGAAGGTATCATGGGCGGTAAGAGGCGCGGCCTCCGGTCGTATCATGGGCGGTAAGAGGCGCGGCCTCCGGTCGTATCATGGGCGGTAAGAGGCGCGGCCTCCGGTCGTATCATGGGCGGTAAGAGGCACGTCCTCCGGTCGTGCCGGTCGAATTCGGCTACAGCATCGCACTATTACTCAGTGCCGGAGATTAATGTTATTTATTATACGCAACTGGCATGTGCTAGATACTAAAAACATTCTACTATTCACTATATGCACTATCTATCTTCAAGTCGGTCCGCCATAATACTTTATTCGTCTTTTTTTAAACAAAACATTTTCCCATTCATAAATTTCGCTTCGTATCCCGTTGGGCATTTTGAACAGTCCACAATGCTTCGTTTTCCTCTAGATTTTGATCCTTCCGTTGAAGTTGCCTCCTCTTCCTTGCCGATAACTCCGCCATCGTCATTATTTGTTGTTTCTTTGATATCAATTTCGCAGTCCATGGTCCAGTTAGAAAATATCTACTTGCAGCATACAAAAGTAATTTTTGTGTAACACAAATGTGGATCTGACCTCCTTGAGATATTTAACTATTTTTAGCGCAGAACGGGCGGAACGCGGAGCGTGTAATATACTCGTATAGCATCGAGCTATACGAGTTTATAAAAAGTTTTGTTTTATAAATACGATCTCTTTATTGAAATGTAAATACTTTTCAAAATAACCGGCCAAGTGCGAGCCTGACTCACATACCGAGGGTTCCGTAGTAACTGGGGTTACCCGTCCGTCCATCCGTCCGTCAGACACTGTTTGTCTGTTTTCTCAGAAACGAGTGGAAGGAACAAGTTGAAAGTTACGTCGTAGCTGTTATACCATAATGCATAAAGATATAGTTGTTGTTATATAGGCAGATACTGCATATACCCGCCCATCATTTATACTATAAAAACGTAAAAGATGACCAAAAATACTAAGATCTCAGGACAAGTCCTGAGCTATGGAGACCCTAATTGCGGCAGCCCCAAATGCCGTGCTTGAGACCATACTTTTTTTAGGTACAACTGTAAATATGTGTAGATTTTTGCATAAATATGTTTTTATTACTATTATTTACACTACTTATACTTTTGCATATTTGCGCGAATTTGATTGATTACTACAATTTTAGTAGTTTTCACGTTTATTTTTTAATCAGAGCCTTTTTACGGATACCGACTCCCATGAGCATTCGCATACCTACTATGCCGATATATTGCCCTCCTCGCCTCCTCTCTTCTAATGGGCGACCTCCATTCATATTAGGTACTTTGCCATAACCTGCACATTTTCCTCAATAAGATTTAACTCCATGAGTTATGAGTTGCATAGTGGGGCAAACGTGGACCAAATGGCTTAGCATTTTGTGAAAGTCGACGCCCGTAAACTACCGCTGCAGATTTGTTGCTTTTTTCGCCCCCTCTCCTCCTCCCAAAGGACCACCGGCTAATCATTAATATGCACGAACCGCGTCAGCAAATCATCTTATCAGCAAAGCTAACTTACGGTATCGAGAAGCAATCTCCTCGGTCGTTTCAGCTCGATTCGCGAATGCAATGGCAAAAATACTGTACTAAAGCAGCTATATCGATATTTCAGCTGGCACAGCCGGCTGACCAACCGACAGCTGAAATTGAAATGGAGCTGGAACCGGTGGATGTAGAACGACAAGTGTTGCGTACCGAAGACGCTGCGTATAGGAGTAATCTTAGAAAACTTCGCAAGAAAATTACACCTCCACTTACAGAGGAACAATTACAGTTGACCGCCGAGCAGGAGTTGGCAAATCCTAGCAATTTTAGGAAGCTTGTTGATAATTCCCAGATTATAAGAGGCGCTGGTGCCGTTACAGAGGCTAACGCGATGGATATTTTACCATTTGTGGCGATTATTGCAATAGTAACCTCGTACAAGTATGTGGTGAACACGTGGACAGCTGGGTTGGTCAGTTTTGTGGTGGAGACTGGTAAGAAACTGTACGAGAATAAGAAGGCAAGATTCCAGTTAGCGCCGGTACACATTATACCGAAGATTGCAATTGGACATCAGGTCAGTAAAAGTGCAACGTCAATTGCTTGATTTATGAATAAGTCTAAGGGCCATTGTTGTCGACTTGCCGATTCCTCGGATTGCCGTCCCATCGAAATAGGAGAATGAAGGAATAGAGAATGCGCTTGTGTCCCGCGCAAAGACTTGAGCACTATAATATGTCCCGCGCAGATGGCTTTCTCATTAAAGATGGCCGCTGTAGCGTATGTCGGCTAGGACAACATTATTCTTATTAATAAAATATATTTTTTTATCGACGAAAAAATGAACGTGGGTAACACTAAATAAAATGATAGCTGTCATTTTGCCTGTCAGCATTTTGTATGTGGTGATAGAAGGTCTCATAAAACTAACTACCAAAAATAGTATATCAGAGGTTTTAATTACTGCAATACTCAAAATGTACTATATATATATATAGTAAACTTAGTCAATTCCTAATTAGATCTACAAAGAGGTATATTATAATTGTAATAGAATATCAATATGTGTCCAATTATGTTACAGACCTACCATGTCAATGTTGACGTCGTAACAGAGGGTCCTACATGGAAATTGGAAGCCATTTTGTCTCAAAAATTCTTGACAAAATATGACAGAGGCATGTTCACTACTGCTACATACAGTTGTGCATTCTTCAATCGCAACGGGCTCTACTACTTATTCGATGGCACACCGTGTAATGCAATGGGTCTGAGAGAGGACGCGGCTAAGAAGTCCAAAGCATGCTTTATGCGTTTCACTACATTACATGATCTGGTTGCAAGGTACCGTGTATTATTATTTATAAATTACAAGCTGTTGCCAACGTAGTGTACAGACAAGACCACGAGGAAACTGCAAGTGTTAGTATCTTTCTACAGTTTATGTGTTATTCTCGTACATAATATATAATATAATATTGCCATATATAAGTTTTACAAAATTCGTTCAGTAGTTTTGGCGTGATTGAGTAAAAATATCTATACTGTATGGATATTTGTTACTCAATCACGTATCATCAATGGATGTCAGATGGACCATACATTCACCCAAATCCATTAGGCTGTGTGTTATGTACCTATTTCAATATCTAAGTTCTTCAATATAAATGAATCAATTCATCCAACGAAAAGATAACCGCACGTAGAAAGTTTTTCTTTAACTAGCTCAGGTTATTTTTCTCTTAGATGAGTTGTTTCTTTTTTGGTCACTAACCACTGGTAATACACCCTTATATGCTATGAATGAAGGGGCTAGTCAGACACTATGCAGTCATAACGCCATGATTCCGATATATGATAGTACTGACAGAGTATTTATAAATGTCGAATAACAATATTTTACATTTGATTTCAGGATGGCATTCAATAAGGACGGCGAAACTGAAGATCAACAATTCGTTCTCAGTAGAATTATTGTCAGAAGCCTTTTAATAGAACCACGATTAAAATTACCCGAAGATTATGATTTTGCTACCTCCCGGCCGAAGTCCAAGAAATCGAAGTTGTCAATTGACAACACTAAAGCTCCGGATAAAAAGAGAACATCTATCGAAAAATCAGAGCCTAAAAGTCAGACCGTTATAGGATACCAACATATGAGCGGAATTTACGTTATCGAAGGTACTACGGCCCTTAAAGATAAAAAGTCAAGTTCCGATGTACAGCAATGTCATTTTGTATGTTTGATAGCCATGCTTATGGCTACCATGCATCCTATACGAACTTGGGATCACGTAATGGTAGATACTTGTATAGAAAAAGGTCTGGAAATATTTGAGAAAGCGACTAATTTGAAACCCTGTGAAAAAAGAGTTATAAAAAATATTATTCTCGATGGGAAGATTATCAACGTCAATATAAAAAAGATTGTAGTTATTAACGAAAACCCAGATAGACACATAGAACAATACTTAAGAGCCGTTTTGAAAAAACTGAGATATGTAATAGTCACGTTCCCTTCGTGCAGTATGGTAATATGCTATGCAGATGGATATTACCATGTTTTCGATCCTTACCCGTCAACAGGGGAAAGTTCTGATGTGAATCTTGTCAACGATAGTGATAGTCAAAGCAAATCTAAAATATCATTAAGTAAAACTCAATTAGCTTCAGGGAAACAGCCTGGAGAAGTAGCTAGTTGGACGTTATACCGCACAATTGATTTTATAATTCGAAGAATTCAAAATAATGTTTCTTCGCCCGACTCTCCTGAATTTTACACTTTTGAGTTGACATCTGCAAAACTGGCTCCAAGGCATGCAGCACTGAATTATAGGCTCAGCCCTCTCTTCAAACCTGATGAAAATCCAAATGTAATATTCTTAAAACCGAAGAGGATTCGACCCACAGTAGACGAGAGGATGTACTGGTTGAACATCGATGCAGTACCGTGGTCACGAACGAAACCAACGAACGACTTGGGGGTTCCAAGAGGAATTTCAAAATCGATGTGGAAAGACTGGGATATTGAGTTTTCTGGTGATCTATATTCGCTTTGGGGAACCATTCATCCCATGGACTGCAGATTCGCAGAGAGCAATCGTGGCAAACAAATCTTGTCGGTATCAGTTGTGGCACTCGTAATGACCACGGCGTGTAATTTTAGCGCTTGGACAAGCAGCTTATTAGATGGAATAGTAGAGATGGGCGACGTTTATCACACAAAGTGTGCTGGAAAATTTGGTAGAAACCATGAAATCGCAGTAACTGATCTAGAAACGAAATTCGATGATATGTACCCATATTCATTTAGCGTTAAATTTGATAAAGTAATATTTGGGTTTGTTTACAACATTTATCCGGACCGATTTAATTTAAGTAAGGCGCTAATCTACTTTTTTGAGAGGAATGATTTAGGCATATTGACAAGCCCAGCGAGGAATTTAGCGTTTGGTAAATCCGGGACATCCTACTTTATGTTCGACTGCCAGAGCTATGGATCTCCTGTTTTTGGCCCAGGCCAAGGAGCATCGTATATTTTAAAATGCGAGAGTGTCAATAGGCTGATTTACTGTATAACGCTTACTTTAAATGTGAGGCGCCACGAGCAACAGTTTCATTTATTTGGCGTTACGGTTACACTTAATGAGAAAAGTAAATAAATGTTTTAAAGCACGTCGATTTTTCTTTATCTATAACCCGCATTGGGTCCTCATCATCCGTGACGCAATCTCCGACCTGATTGTATCAAGGATGTGGCGTGGTGGTCGATAAATTGAGGAATTTGTGGCTGTCTTAGGTATCAGTATATGTGAAGGAAAAAACCGGCCAACATTTAAAGAATTGCGCAAATAGAAAATTTTGAAATTTGGCACAGTTGAAGAGTACATGGAGAATATGTGCAGAAACCAAACATTTTAGTTTTTGATATGCTTTTTGAGCATTCAACTATTATTTTAATTATATAAAACGAGAGGTACACTACGGCTCCCACACAATACATTCATATAATCATAGAGATAATAGACTAGGGAAGTCCTCCTAAAACGCGTCCGTGTGATTCGAATGATAAATGTGGTTCTTTTTTTATTAATTTTCTGAACAATCCACATGCGATAATAAATAAAGATAATAACGCACTCCCAATTCATATCTTCCTTTTCTATTTACCAATACGGTCAGGGTGTCATAGGTCTGCTTATGGCTTCCTTTCTCTATCTTTAGTACCTCTATGTTATAATTTCTTAGGTTTACGCAAATGGTGCACATTATAATAAAACTCCTTTAACGGATTTTATTGTGATTTTTAAGTATTTTACGGCGTTGGTTAAAGAACATATAGCAAACATTAACCACCGTCGCGTTAAAAAATCTGCAGTCTGTGAACACACTGAGGCTGGCCCCTGTCATTACATTAGATTTCATAAAGTACAAATTCTCGCGAAGGAACATAGATTTCGTCCTAGGATGATCCGTGAGGCCATTGAAATTAAAAAAAAACAGCCAAATTCCAATAGAGAAGACGGCTTGGTGCTTCCTTCTGCGTGGGACCCAGTTATAAACATAATCAAATCAAAATCCCAACATTACATCTCATAGCTGCATGATAAGTGCTTTCTTCGTTGATCGGAACAATTAATTGATTATATAAAATATTAGGGTATTTTAAATAACTTAACATCGGGACATTTGTCATCTCAGTCCACCCGTGACCATTTTAACTGTAAAGCTTCAGAAACGACGGGATCCTAAAATTCTTAATAAGCCGCAATAAATTCCATTAAAGTAGTTTTACTATAATCTGTATGTTATGCATTGACATGAATGTAATGGACAGCTAATCGACTGCCATTGGTGCCGTACATGCGCCGCATATTCCCAAGACACTGACCTGAACGTTATCGCGCATATTCCAGTATATAAGTATTATCTATGCCCGCATACTTGATCTTTCGAAACTATGAACTGCCAGAATGTTAGCGGTCCTGCGCATTATGTGAAATTTTGGTTCTTTAGGGAATAATGGTAACGTTGATGTTTCTTCAAATGGTACCAATGGCGGTCTATGAGATAGGCAGTCTATTATATTGAAATCAATGGGTATATAATACCTACCTCATCGACGCTATACCTACCGAATAATTCATAGATAGGTAATATTTTTATACAAGATTTATGTAAGTAGCACTTTGCAGGTTGTGGTTGAATTTTTATCTTTCAGTCATCACCAGAATTGAGATACCATATATTTATACGATACCATATATACCAGAATTGAGATATATATAGGTAGTAGGTAGTTATTGCATCATATTACTACATTATACACAATATCCAGTACCTAGTGCCCAATACACAGTTTGTGATTCATATTCTTCGAGTACCAAATGTTCCAACATATTACTCAAAGTTCATATTAGACAGATTTATGTTAAGTATGTTGGTAACATTGTTTTATCATTATTAACATGGGATGTTTTACTACATACTAAGTGGCTTTAGTGTCCAGGCAATGACTAGTTAAATAAAAGTAAAAATGTTGAAATATCTAACTATAACAATTTAATTCCTTGTGATATCGCTTTATATTCCTTGTTTCCACTTTTATCTTTAACCAATGTTATAAATGTAAAAGTTGGTTTTTTGTAATAGTCCTGAATAAATACAAATATTAATTCTGAATTTCAATTCACACAATCGTTACACTTAGGACAGTTAATTGTTCTTGTGAAACCGTAGGACACAGCTAGTCTTAAATTTTTATTAAGAGGTTGTGCCATGCTGCATTGCAGATAAATTGGGCCTGCACAACTGATTAGGTACCTCTTGCTAACATGACACTGCCATAAAATGTCAGATATGCTGCCATTTCGTGTGGTTTGCTCCTGGTACATTGGCTGTCCCAGGAGGATAGGAGGGCAATACATCAGATGTAGTATGTGTAAAAAGGCTCCAATTGCTTATTTTCCACCATCCAATAAAATGCAAACATCCGATAGTAGTGTGCATTATGCAGCAAGCAAAATTGTAAAATTAGTTGATTAAAACTTATTTTATAACAAATATTACATTAATTGATACAATCAAAATACATCAAGGAACAGAAGACAAAATAAGATTGGGTGTAGGTGTACTAGTTTGAAACATTGAGCTAAGCTGATTGTAACTATACTTATAGTTTTCATGAATACACACTAGCAATATGTAGAAACTTTATCAATGTATCTTGGTAAATCAATAAGAAAATTTTGGACATGATAATCTTTGCAGTTTTATGAAGATGTGTAAGGTTATTGTCCTCTAAAGGATTTATTATTTATCTATTTATTTATTATAAAAAATTTGAGCATTTATTTTGGTATTTACATTACCAAGCGCTTATTGTTTTAATAATATTATGCTGATCCAAACTTAAAGTTGTCAAACATTGGACTCAAACATACTGGCAATGTTGAGGTTAAGATTCATAGCTTGTTTGGTTTATAACCAAATTTAGTGCAGAATCCAAAATCTGAATGTCTGAATGAAGAAGAATGATCAAAAATATATATTAAAGATGCTACATTACTTATGTTATGATTTTAATAATAAGAACGTTCTGTGAGTAATTTTTTTTATTATAACTGTAAAAACCTTATTATACAATGTATTGAATTTTAAACAAGCAAATACACTACTAGGATCTTATTCCAGATCAGGTAAATTTTCGTCGTCTGAATCACTCTCTAGATCATCAAATGAAGGTTTCTCTCCCTTATCACCGACGGCACCACCCATCGTTCGTAGCATTTCTTCGATGTCATAATTGTCACCACCACCATCAGCTTCTTCATCGTCTTCGTCTTTCCATTTGTTAAAATCTACTTTAAGATAATGTGGCTTCTTTTTGTCCTTTGTAACGGAAGGCCAATAGGATGCATTTTTTTTCTCCTTTCGTAGCACCATTTCTATACAACGACCTTTATTAACGTAGTCGCTATTTTCTGGGACTATTGTATCATATAATTGTATTGTTACTTCATGGTTTTTCTTATCTTGCAAATTCACACCCTTAAAATAAATGGAATCTTTTTCTATTTTAATAATTGGATCTTTGGATTCAACACTAAATGTGAGAAAAACGTCATCTTTTCGCTGTGCCCATAAAACAGGAGGTGGTACTGGTGCTTCGACAGACATTTTATTTGCACGTTAGAACTATTCCGAAATTAATTTAAACCACGTGAAATAATTGATCAAACACGAACTTTTTCTAGAAACGCTACTCAATTCACGATGACTGAAATTTACATTATTCGAAGCGGCGTTTAGTTTATGGTCCGCTTTTGTGTAGCCAGTATCAAAATGGCAGTAGTTTTTGTTGTACGGGTGTTAACTAATAATTAGATCTGTGTTAAATGATATAAGATCTAATATGGTATTCAATAAAAAAGTTATTATATATCATAGTAGGAACTAAGAAGTGTGATATTTTTATTTTATTACTATAAAATGAAATAAGAACAAACCAATCAACATCTACATTTTTTCATTTGAGTCAATGGGTTATTCACATAAATATTATCTGTATATACATAGAATGAGACAAACTAAAATAGAACACTATCCTGAATGAACTTTTTACTAAATAAATTTTTAAACGGCTTCATTTCACAACTAGCATCGTGTAAATTGGCTCAATATCGACTTTCTAATATTGATTCAATCTACCTAAAAATATGTCCTTGTCTACCTAATATGTATTTAGAATATAACTATATTTACACACTTTTTAAATATTATATTTGACACAATCATAATTAACACCTTGGAATAATTTTAGAGTAGACATGTATAAATCAAAATGAACTTAACAAAACGTGTCTTATGTTAATTACATTTATTCAAAATGAACCACGCGACTTTGAATACAAGACTTCAATCTGTGCTTCAATAACATCCATGTCAATATTGGGGGCTGCTTTGATCAGGTATGCCTTGAGTGGCTCCAAATTGGGATGAGGTTTTGAACAGCTTCAGTTCCATGTATTGCCATATTTTGTAATCCAACGGACTCACGCCTGGTCTGGTGTAGGGCCAGTTTTCGAGCCGGATAAAGACAATTGCATTCGCAGTCAGCCAGTCTTGCGTGCTTATGGCTCCATAGGCTGTCGCAGAATCCTGCTGAAATGTCAAGGGCATGTTACTGAATTATATGAGAAATATGTTCCACAAGTGACTGGATGTTGATTGACAGTCGCATTCGTTTTCACACCTTTCTCACAAAAAAAGTTACCTCCGTTTGTTCTCCTAATTATCTCTCTAAAATAGTCTCCTCATCATAGGACTCCTAACCATTCCATCACTGATGATGGAAAATGTGGACGGACGGACTGGTGTAGGGCCTGTTCTCGAGCCGGATAAAGACAATTTCATTCCCAGTCAGTCAGTCTTGCGTGCTTCTGGCTCCATAGACTGTCGCTGAATCTTGCAGAAATGTCCAGGGCATGTTACTGAATGATATGAGAAATATGTTCCACAAGGTACGTGAGTGACTGGATGTCGATAGACAAGTGCATTCGTTTTCACACCTTTCTCACAAAAAGTTACCTCCGTTTGTTCTTCTAATTATCTCTCTAAAATATTCTCGTCATCATAGGACTCCTAACCATTCCATCACCGATGACAGAAAATGACCTCACTGGACACGCGGAATACGGTGGCTTGCTTCTTCATCGCTCTTTTTATTTTCGCCTTCGCGAACAATAAACAAAATAAAAACAGCAGATTTTACCATTGCTGGCGTCCTGACTGTGTGAGTCCGGCCGCTTCCTTGACTCTCTTCCAAAGGTCGACGAATCTTCTGAGGAAAGATTTATGGAATGGTCAAAACGTAACCGATTGGTGTGTAGCTACTAACGACTCGAACCAGCCACATTATTAGATGTAAACACGTGGTATCGTAATTATCTAGTATAAGTATCCCAGAGTAAAATCGGCGGTACCTTTTTTTTGCGCAAGGAAAATACTTTATGCATCATTCTACCAGCCCCGGTTGAGCCGGGTGTGTCGGACTCTACACGACCGACTAAAAAACCTCTGCGTGTTGCATGTGCATTGTGGACTGTCTCGGACCTATCAGCGAAAGCGGTGATCAAAAAATTAATCGGGGGTACCTTTATATACATACTAGCGATCCGTCAATTAATAGCACGGATGTATGCCACTTATTTGTTAAGTGTTTAACAAATTATACACTAAAATATACTTACTTAACAAATTATACACTAAAACCGTCCTCTGGAATAGCTTTTGGAATTGGTAATTGGTGAAGCCATACATTTTGAGAAAATCGATCACATACAGATAAACTGCTTTTGGGACTTTGTTTTATATTAGGTCCTTACGTTTGAAATTGGCGTTTTATATGGGAGGAACAAAAATCGAATATTCTTTAATTTAATATATTTAAATAATCAAAGTATGAACCATTGTTTCCTATGCACTTTTGCCATTCATTGATCCCTTTACTAAAAAAAAACCAGTCGGGAATTAATAAAATCTTTCAAGGCGATTTGGACTGCCCCATCGGAGTTGAATTTTTTCCCTTGCGAGAAGTTATCCAAATTTAGAAAAAAAATGGTAATCTGTTGGAAGAATGTCCGGGTAGTATGGTATCTTACACTTTCCAATTGAAGGTCCTCTAATTTGGTAGCCGTCTGTTGCGCAGTGTGTGGTCTAGCTTTGTCGTGAAGCAGCAGTGGCGTGGAGTGATTGACCAGCCTAGGTTGTTTAGCCGCTAGCTTTTACATCATTGTCTGTAATTGATGACAATAGACAGCAGCAGTAATAGTCTGGCCAGATTTGAGAAAACTGTAATGAACAATACCAGCACAAGTCCACCAAACGCTTACAGATAACTTTCGCTTGGGGCAGGATTTGGATGGCTGGCCAGGATCCAACCATTGCGCGGAGCGCTTCTGATTATCGTAAAGAATCCATTTTTTATCACAGGTAATGATTTGGTTTAAGCTACCTTCTTTACTGTGCCGGTTTATTAATGTAACGCTGCAGTCGGTGCGCGTTTGCTTCAGTCAATTAGTGAAGTACCCACGTTTCAAGCTGAATCTTCCCAATTTGCTTCAAGTGAATTAAAACAGTTTTATCGCAAACATCGCAGCATGCAGCTAACTCGGACGTGGTTTGCGATGCATCCGCTTCACAGTAGCCTTCAACTCTTCATTATCAACTTGGGTCTCGGGCCGTCCAAGGGGCTTGTTTTGCAAGTCAAATTTTCCAGAACGGAAACGTTGGAACTAAAAACGAACTGTTTTCTTTTGCAACATGACCGCTATACACATCACAGCGGAACTCGTACTGTAAATGATGCGATATTTTAAGTTTTCCATTTTGTAAAATGAGTGGCGCAAACTGTACAAATTTGAATTTAGAATTCCTTACCAAAGAGGAGGAACGCGTGATTAAAGTGGCCAGTACGAAAACCGCCACTTTCATATGTTTCAGATGTAAAACTGCTGTGCACTGCCGGCTGCTGCGTTAATAGTTTTATAATAAACCTGCTAGAGTGTTTGCAGTCCCTACCTACTCACTAGGTTTATAAACTGATGGTCAAGTTACAAAGGGAACGCTCCAGACAAAAAAAAAAAAACGGCGCCTTAAAACTACTATTATATAAAGGCTGTGTTATATATAAACAGTATAATAGTTTGATTGTATTTAGGACAGAGGAGAAGGAACAAATAGAAAAACTTGCTTAATCTTTATCACACGAGATTTATTTTCATAAACAACTACAAAGAACGACTGTAACATGTATTTATAATTCTAAAGTTCTGATGGCTTTGGAACGGCAATTTAAAACCAAGGTTTTCATTTTAGTACCTATCTGGCTTGAAGCACATTTTTTAAAAGATATCCATGACTTTTATTCTAAAACTAATGGAAGGATTTCCTAATGCTATCGTTCTAACATTTCTTATCGGATGTTCTAAAATACAATAAATTTAAACCTGCTTAAACGTTACAATTGTGCAGGTGCTTTCTAGAAGACTGCCAGGGGAGGAGATCAGAAATTACATAATAAGATATACCTGTTAGAGACTTGATATTTACCGTGTATGTATTACCCAGGGGGCAGCTCTTTGTATCTGGGACGCTTTTGCGCATTGGATCAAAAAAATCACCCTTAGGAGACTGACCAACCGTCGAAGATTTGAAGATTTAAAGTTCCGGGGCACATGGCATCATGGTGGTCCTAGTACCTATTCGGCACTTTGCAGGGCCGTGAGCTCTACACACCACTAGACTCCACCCAGAGCCTGAGATGGTACGTTTTCTTACGCCTTTCCCCGCGTCACCCCAGACTTGATATGGGTAATAATTGAGGGGTATAAAAGCAAAGGCGCTTCAGTCAAAAAATACACGAAAATGAGTTGTCTGCGAACTTCTACTGAGTCGTAACAAATTGATATTTCAACAAGAATCAGAAGTTGGTGCCTTCCTTTGAATGCATTATGTAGATTTTTTATAGTATAGGGGAACAAACGGTCAATCGCAGCCTTTCTACGTCTACCGACGCCTACTTTGCCGATGCGTTGCCCTCCCTAATGGCCCATGAGATAACATTGATTAAAATTAATTCAAATTTATGGTAACCAAACATACGTCGAGCGGAGTTTCATTTGTTAGCTTAATTTGCTAATCCAAAACAATTTAATACGAGGACTGGTAGACATTTTTGAACGAGTATATGTATGGTGTCGTGTGCAACTTCTGTTAGTACCTAACTCCTACCTAAAAACGACCATTCAAAGGCAAAGACTCAGTGAGCTTTATAAGCCAATCAACATTTTATGATGTAAAATATTTCAGGGGAAAACCCCACATCATAAGATTATATATTTTAAAATATAGTATCATACATAATTAATACTCTGGACGACGAATGAGTGTAAAAATCAAAAAGCTATTACGACGAAAAAAGTAACTTGTCATTGAAAAAAATTAAATTCGCGGGGTGTGCTTGCATGACGGGCTTAAATATCTTTTGTGGTATTTTAAATGGCCGTAATAATCTGTATTGTTTTTGCTTCCTTAAATAATAAATAACAATGTATTGCACGGACATCACTTAAAGGTTTAAGAGAAATAAAATTAAAATATCTTGTAATGACACAAGTTCTTGGAATATAAACGCTCCATATGAAATGTACCTAGCCCCTAGCTCCATGTGCTTATCATACTAAATACACTGTCACCAAAGGCGGACTGTAACATCTTATCAATCAATTTAATATAAACAATTTTTTTCACAACACAGATGATAACAAAATAGACATCGCGGAAAAATAATAATATTATCCAATAGGCAACTTGCACGAGGACGGATTTCCATGAAGCTTTGATGAATAAAATATAATTATATTAATAGTGTGAACTTCGATCACATGTAAAAATTCATTTTGTTTCACTAGATGAGGAAGGTGTGAAGAAATAACTAAATATTTATTGTCCGAACACCCAAGATCAAAATTTTGAGTAAAATTTTAGTCCTGCCTGCAATGTTATGTCTATGTGATCAAGTTTTTGATAGTTCAAAAAATCGCAAAAGAAATTTCTGGCATATATTATTACAACAATTAGAAAGAACACCATATGCCCCATAACCCAGGTATGATATTTAACAAATGCTCTTAACTAGCCTCGA
Organism: Eumaeus atala; assembly: GCA_017140195.1. NCBI lineage: Eukaryota > Metazoa > Arthropoda > Insecta > Lepidoptera > Lycaenidae > Eumaeus > Eumaeus atala. The sequence goes on along the minus strand of JAFELO010000541.1, from coordinate 177,987 downwards.
GTGAGTGCATTTTCTACACAAATATAACACATATACTAAATAAAACTTCTTAGTAATGTAAGTATGAAGAAGTATATAAAGACCCTTGACATGAGCATATTTAACATTATTCCTTTCAACACATCTCATTAAAATTACGATCTTTGTTGTATCCAACTCAAGTCATCAGTCCAGTCTTGTCCATGATGTTCACGTGTAAGAGCACTTTATCTTATCTAAAAAGTACTACCAGATTAATTTTACTAAACTGCTATCAGGTAGTACTAAAGAATACTGGCTAAAAAGTACTACCAGATTAATTTTACTAAACTGCTATCAGGTAGTACTAAAGAGTACTGGCTAAGCATTCATTAATATTTAGCCTGCCATAGCACTTAACTTAATATCTCTTTAATGTTCATCCTATCTAATTGAATAACTTTTTTTAAATACCTTTTGAAGTGAGGCACAACTATAAAAGCATTTTGGCAACCAAGAACTTATGTATATAGTTGTTCATAGTCAAACACATTTTAAATGACTTCTGGTTGGAAGATGACAGTCTCTTCAACAAAAGTGTCATTTACCTGCCAACAGCTCCGAGAGCATGTAAAGATAAGTGCAGACAGGAAGTGTAAATGGGGCAGTGAAATATTTGGCAAGAGGCTTAATGTTTCGGACAATGCAGGCATAAGTTGCAGTTCACAGGTCAGTTTTGAGGCACATCGTTTACATGAAGGTAAAGAGGTATCCAATGGCAGCGGTGCACCTAACAGAGGTGGCCCACATCGTGAATATCTGCAAAAGAATATTTCTTTCAACATATTTTATAGTGGTAATGAAGATTATGCCACGGCAAGACCTCAAACTTGCACACCCCTTATTGTAAATTTGTATACAATCATCATTCCAGGATTGATTTATTGATAGAGATAGTATTTAGATAATTATAACATTCATTATAACTATCTAAATACTATTCTAATCTAGCGACAGAAAATATTAAATTATCTATTAATATATTTATTAGTAAAGAAAATATAATTCCATTTCCATAGTTCACTATTATTACATTAGCATGATGCTACAGTAACATAACAGTTCTGTTTCTGGTGACTATTTGGGCCGGAACTGTAAGGAGGACAAAACATCAGCAGTACAATGACGCCAATGTTTATGGGCGTCGGTGTCACTAAAGGCTCTGACTGCTTTTTTTACCCCCGCCCCCAATAAGTCAAGGTTATGGCAAGGTTTACCTCAATATTTGGCCAGGATTATCATGTAATCTGTCGAGAAAAGCATGGAAGAGTCTATCACCATGTAATGGTAAAGCTTCCTCATAGGTTTCATCTTCTAAGCCACCGGCAACTCCGTCTGCCAAGTTACCCACATCAATTTCTGAAAAGAATAATATATTACTTTAATTAATTATCCTTATTAATGTATTAATTAGTAACTGGGTAATATTCATTATATCATTAAAAATATGTATATTGTTTTTCGCTGCTTTTGTACTTAAATTTAATTCTTATTTTATTCTTCTCAGTTACTTACCATTTTCTTCTCTATATTTGTTAAGCAACTCTGTCACTTTGTCATCATTGTTAATCTGTTTAACCCACTCCTGTTCCACATACATATACTTTGGCACAAACTCTAAGGGACCATGTAAAAGTCGACCTCGTATATCTGGTGATAATTCGGCTGTCTAAAATTTTAAAAGTGATTAGATATTTGTCTAACTTAGGAATTATTTTAATTTATTTATTTAATTCTTAAGAATTTCATTTAAAAAAAAATGTAGTGTACCTACTGATAAAGATAAAAGATGTCGATGAAGCTATATATTAAATAAAAAATTACCTCTACAGAATTTGGGAAGTTACATATACTTTTTAACTGCAAAACGGTTTAAAAGTACTAAAAATATTTTACCTGGTTCAGTAAAGCCTCCATGTTATTTGTAGAAGATGTGGGTGTTTCTACAATAACTAAATCAGATTCATCACCACCTTCAAGCTCTGCTTTCGGTATTGGTGCTCCAATAGCCCCCACAGCACCTTTTTTGGGATACAAAAACAATAAATATACGCCACCCCAGAACAGAAAACTCGCCCGGTCCCTTACAAGGGACTGACCAGTCGGCAAGGTGCCCTGTTGCTGACAGATGTGGGGCACTTCAGTTTTTCGGCCGACGGCACCCGCGGGTTTTTAGTACTTATTCGATTCATCCGCCAGTCCCTCACATCCATCAGATCCCACCCAAGACCTGTGGCAGTGCGTAAATGCATTTCCCACGAAACAAAAAAAAAGAAACAATAGAAAATCGATCTCTACTGCTTATTTCTAAGGCCACACCCAGTAATATTGTTAAGTTTACAAAAAAGTGTTACTCAATACAACAAGCAAATTTTATGGATTTTTATTGCATTTTATTTATCTATTTAATACGCCAGACATTTTAAGCTATATCCATGAAAATAATAAAAATGAATAATATTTTTTATAACTAACCTTGTACAGGTGATAAGTTTGCATTATGAGCATCAAACACTTGCAAGTTGCACATTGCTTGTTCAACAGTTTCAAGTTCCAATGAATTGCTCTCATCCTCTTCATCAGATGTGCTGATATATACAAATTAATTAGTTCAACAAAGTATAAGTTGTTATTAAATATCATCATTACCATTATCAGCCCTTATCGTTCCACTGCTGGGCATAGACCTCTCTCAATGAATGCCAATATGACCGATCTCTTGCTACTTGCATCCATCCCGGACCAGCTACAGTTATTAAATATGAAATATAAAAATAATTATGTTCTCTCAGAACAAGAGGCATCAGAGACTCGAATGTTTGACATATTGAATACAAAAATAATTCAAGAATATCTACATCAATAAGTGAAACAACATTGAACTATGATACCTAGTCTTGCCATAAATATTGTAACAGAAGAGAAATATTTTTCTATTATTTTCACAGTGTGTTAGTTTAAACAATTTTTATGTACTAATATAGAACAATTAAAAATATAAAAAGCTTATTCAAACAATGAGCCCAGTCAGCAATACAAGCACACACTCTTTCCATGGGAAAAGTATTCACTGCCAATCATACGGATTGTTCTAGGAACTCCAAATTATCATGGCATTTAGAGCAAGCTGAACTCTATAAAACTGACCATAAATCATAATCCAGCGAATTAAGATCTGGATAAGACTACAGACAGTCTTCAGTTCTGATGAAATTGTGATGTTACTTTCCAACCAAGACTGCATGGAGCTTGGTGGAATGACCATACTTGTTATTGGACATGGTGTTATTAAGGGGCTTAACTACCTTCACAAGAATGGTATCTTAATATACTTGTGCCAATGTTTTGATACCTTTTCACAACAATATGGCTCAGTCACTCCTTCATAGCTCACCACTCCACCAAACCATCACTGAAGTCAGATAATGCTCACATTGCATTCTGTCAACTAATTGGGAAGCTTCCATAGAACTTTGAGCATAAATACTTTCATTTTGTCTGCTTGTTGTCGCTCAATTGTAAAAACTTTCTCATCCACAAACAATTTTTTTTGTGACCTCCCTGCACGTACCGCTTCAGTACTTGTTCCAATTATACTACCCCATTCATCCTAACCTATCACTTAAGAAATTACGAGAGTATGTCTCTTATAGGCTGCAAGTCCTAAGTAATCTCTCAAAATATGTGACATGGTTCTGGGTGCTATCTTCACTTCCTGAGATATTTTTTTTTGATTTCGGACTGAATTTCTATGAATTCTTTCTCTTACTGCTTTGACCACCTTTTTCTTGCGTACATGGACGGCCAGATCTTTCTCCATCACAAACAGAGGAACTCATTAAACAAACATTTGAATAATACCAAGAGTATGGAGTTTTAAAAATTGTAATTGTCTCCATACCTAACTTGTGTAATGCAATCATGTTGAGTCTGTACTCGTTATCCCCCACTCCACTTTAATATCGGAAACATATGTATTTGGGCAAAAATGAGAAAACACAAATTCCATAAAAATGACAGATTCAAAAATAATATTTTTTTATTTTTAATTGTAACAGTATAACAGACTAAATATATTTCAAATGCACCCTCATGGTAAAAGCTCATATTGCTGTATGCTGCAGTTATCCCTTATGACAAATAAAATAAAAGTCATGTCATCTTTAAGGCAATAAGACATAACAAGACATTATTAATTCGTTATAACAATCAATTACTATTTTCAATCACAAGGGATTGGGATCTTAGTACTTTGAACATCATGTATTTCTTGTTTACTCACCACATTGCATTATTCATACATTGTGCATTGTTATTCATAACATTGCCATTGTTTGATTCACAATTATCATTGGTATCCCAGTCATCAGATCCCTGACACCAACTTAAATTGGTTTCTGCATTGGGAATAGCAACATAAGTCTCCGTACTATTTGGTTCATCTTGAATTTGACATCTAATGCAGGTCCAACTAGAAGAAAGTATAGGTATCTTAATAACACTAAAGGAAAAACTTGCAATTAAATAAATGATCACTTACAAATAATATTGTTAGCTGGAAATAATCTCAAGCGGAACCAAATAATGTATGGCAATTCATTCCACATTGCATCTAATAAAAAGAAAAATAAAATTTAATTGGCAGTAGGCACAAAAATAAAAACAAATATTTTAAACTCATTATATTCTTACCTCTCTGATTGAATCCAACAGTTTGGATTAATGCAAGCAAAAATGTAAAGAGTACGATGATACACTGAATTATCTAAAGGAGCATAGCATTGCACTAAAAGTAATCTATGTAAACTACATAGAGGACACTTGCTAGAAAATTGTATGTTGCTTATTGGAGGCCAGTTCTGTAAATAGATAAAAAATAAAAATAAACCATCATTTAAATATTCGTAATGAACATGTGTAATACAACTACATAGTGCAAAACAACTTACAGGCTTTCCCCCAATTTTATTTACTGTATAATTTACTTGCTTAATATTTTTTTCAGAGATAATTTCACCTTCATAAGCAAGATACACATTTGCGTCACGGGAAGCCATTATTTAAATTATGATTGCTTTGACTACTTTGTAATAAATTTATATGTAACACAATACATCTTTTGGACGATCGACGACTTATGTCATATCATATCCCAAAAGTCAAAAGCAAAACTCTCAAAAGTCATAAAAGTAAAAGAGATTTTTTTGACTGTAGAGACTGTTCGATGTTGTTGTAAGATTCGTCCTGCGGAAAGGCCAAGATCAAATAACGATGCTGTCTCCACTTTTCTAGTTTATTTTCCGTTGTTGTTTTATAAAGTATACGTCTTTAGTTCGCCATCTTTTTTCCCTCCTCCTTGACACTTTTTTGACTTCACACAGTTGCAGAGATAAACTTCAAACTTCAATGTCTTTAATCTTTGACTATAGGCGAAAATCGTAGTACGAGTCTTTTTCAGAATGTACTCAATTTAGTCAGAAAGAAGTCGAATTCATTTTAAAAACGTCAATTTTTTATATTATAGGGGGTAAACGAGCCATTGAAGCCTTTTGTCCACTCTTTTGTTATCCACTTTATTATTGTCCAGTGCTGCCATCCTTTCCTCCTCCTCTCATATGGTCATCATCGCAACAGCAGTTTACACAATTCGTTATTATTAAGCAACAGATAACGAATTATTGAACTCCCGCTTATTCTGTTATCGTTATTCGTTTTTGTTATAGACGCGTACACGATGATTTAGTGATGACGCACAGGTGGGAACGAGAAAGCATTATACACAAACTAGTATTGTAAGAGAGACAGCGCATGTCAAATACGTTTCATCGTTTTGAAATTTTGACTGTTAGTTAATTAAAGTGAAATGTATTTGGTAAAGGTATTAAAATAATATAAAAAAGGTAAAGGATTAAAATCGTAAATTTTTACTTTATTGATTATTAAGAACAAAAAATAATGGAATTACATTTTTTGATTTTAGTCCTTTACTCAACGTCATAACACTTACTGTTTCACTGTGTTTTAATTTCCTTGTTGTGTTGTCTGCAGTCAAATTGTGGTAACGATTTTGAACCTTATGTAATTGGATTATTGGCGATTCTAATACGACGCAATGTTATATAAAAGAAAACAAAATAATGTTGTTCTAATCATTATTCGTTTGACGAATTACGTAAACAATTGTTACGTCTGATTGTTTGTGTTATTAATGACAAAGTAACTTTGGTACCTATAGTGTACTAAAATTATACCTATATACTAAAATTATACCTTAAGTGGTTTGTGAAATACCTAGCCAAAATGCCGAAACTCGATAGTGTAGTCTAATCTACAACTACACATGTACAGTAAGACGTCAAGATAGTACCTGCCAGTACTATTTTGAAATCTTACTGACACGACAGCAAAAAGAGTAAATATTGAAAAGAATATTTGCTTTTACAAAACTATGATTAAAAATTTAATATTACACCTGATTAAACAACAAAGTTAATAATTATTATTCATCAAGATATTCCAAAATAGTTAAATAACGAGGACAATGCATTAATAATGTTCACTTCAAACAACAGGACAACGGGACGTCAGTTTACGATAATTGTTTTTTTTAAATAATAGTCGCTATTGCCATTTCTACCCGTGGTAGACTACTTTTTTTAATGGACTTGGCCTAGAGGGCTTTTCTCACCACACGTTTCCATCGCTGTTATTCCTCTCTAGCCAAAATCGACAGCGGCTACCTCATATGACCCTTTGATATGATCTCATGTAGCACGAGGGAAAAGCTAAAACTATCTTGGGACCCGGAACGAATTTAATCAATTGAAAATAGTAGGAGCTCCTACCCTAGTAATTCCAATTTCCCTCCCTAGTCAAATCAGGAGTCAGTACAAGGTTGCAATGACTTATACAAGCCAAGAAAAAGTACTGCTTGTTCATGTTCGTCACCTTCGGTGGAACAGTATGCTCCTACAGATGCAGTGAGCAGTTAGAAACTGAGGGATGTAATGATCAACTTCCAACCAATGTTTCGATTATTGGTCCGCATGGAAAAAGTTATATAAATGCCGTCCTTTGGTTGTATTAGACGGTCCTGCCACAAATTCCGCGTGACGTCTATCGGATTAAATAGTTTTGTAATCTTCTGTCTGTCTTGACCTCACCGGAGTTGAATTTACCCTCCGTACTGTCGGTCCGGTAGGCGTTACATAAGAATATTAAAGCTAGTCTTTGGTTTTGCAATAATATATGCTCCCTGATACGTCGAGTTGTATATAATTTTTAAGGTGTTAAATGACAAAGCCCACGTTGATGTTGATATATTGGTAAAAGGGTAAGAGCTTCATTTGGCTCTTTCTCCAGTTTGTATGATGTTTCAAAAAAGTGAATTTATTTTCTACACTTAAGCCTAAATAGTTAAGGGAATAATTACGTTTCATTCATACAATTTTTTCTAATCGATTTCTTTCCCCCAGGACGTAATGAAACAAGTTGTTGGATTTAGCCTCGATTTCTGATCGAGAGTTTGCCTGATCTATCAGAAGCGCACCATCTGTGTATCCTACCGACGTACACAACGTCGAGAGTGGCAAGGAAAACAAGTAATCGAATCCAATTTTTCATAAATAAGGGGAGAGTACCGAGCCCTGTGTCTACAGTATAGAGTCAAACTTTTCATATACGAAAAGTAGCCGAGCTGCAGTTTAGCTGAGCCCCTTACGAAGAAGGAATATTTCAAGGAACAAATATTCGAGTAGCATCCTCTGCTTTTTAATTTTAGAAGTAGCATCGGCCACCAGGCGTTATCGAAAGTACCTGAATGTCTAGACATGACTACGTATTTAGCGTCTGACAAAACTACTGGTTTCCTTACCAATATGGCTGTATCAGCTGCAGATCACCCAGTAGTGAAATCGTATTGTTATATTGACATATAATTCGATTGACAGCGACTTTCGAGATATTTATCAAAGTTGTAAAGAAATGTCGGTTCGTATGGGGGTTTGTTGCCTGGTTAACGAATAAGTTACCGTAACGCCATATTTTTTTGGGAGACCTTCAGTGATGCTAAATGTGATGGCTAAGAACAATTATGATGGATGATCCGGCGGTCATACAAGCATCTCTAATCATCGAGTTAGACATTTTATCGTCACCGGAAGATTTTTTAACTGGCTATAGCTTCACAATATGAATGAATGGGTACGGTTAAAGTGTGTAAGTCCAAAGGAGGTGTGTAATAGGTTGCAATTAATTGAATCTATTTTCTCTGTGATAGTCTGAGTCCAAGTCCGGTATGTGGTCCGGGGTCAGGGCATCGATATATGCTTTAGCTGCATCTTCTACATTGTATGTGTAGGAATTATTTATTTTCAAGTTATAAAGAAAAGGGGCCACTAAGGCCCTATTTGGCTTTAGTTCATGATAAATTGTGAAAAAAAACCTCAATATTCTGTCTGTTCGCGAGGTTTCTTAATGAATTAGGTACTTCTTGCTAACAAGACAGCGGCGCGGTAATATAGCCTGGCCGTCCGCTACGGGGCTATGTCGAATAAGTAGGTGTCATCTGCTAGACTCTATATAATAATTTATCATCTTTTCCTATTACTAAGCATAGTAAAGCTCATTCACAAAAGGTCACGAAGTAAGGTCAAGTAACGAACCCCAAAACCGATCTGGTCTTGAAAAAAAAAAGTATAATTAAGTAAAGTGTTACGTTAATTTCAAAGCGTTAACTTGATAAAGTTCCCTTGTATGTTTCTAATTGAAAACATTAACTTTAGCTTAAAACCAGAAAATTTAAATGATTAAACATGACTGTTAAAGCATTGAATTTAATAATTTACTCTTAATAAGTTAACTCTTTAACTGTGAAGTGTATATATTTGCCATGACATTAACCATTGATGTTACGTGAGTGAGAGATAGGTTGGGAGGTACTTATATAGGCTGTACTTTGCAACGATCTAGCAGCCAGATCGTCTAACATGCAGCCGCGACAGTACCTCTTACAAAACTTGACCAAGATAACAAAACAATCAAGTTTTAAATGTATTATACCTCGCGCCTTTAATAATAAACAAAAAATACAATATTGACAGAAGTATTTAAAAGTCGTGTGCGACACATAGTGTACCTTCTATGTAATAGATTTTTTTCTATGAGGCGAAAATAAATTTGACCGCCCTCCAAACTTGCCGTATCCATGAGTCTGACCTACTCAGCTCATCAGTATATACAATAGTAGTGTATTACTTAGTAGTATACAATAGTAGTAAAAACTCGACCAAGTACGAGCCGGACTCGTACAATATATACAAAATGACGTTCTTGCATGGGAGCTCTCTTAAATAAGACAGCATAAAACTATTCTGTCCTGGTCCTTCCATAATAAGAAAAACTAAATATTTGTTATTATGGAAGGATCAGAAATACATCACCTGTGAAAATCTCAACTCTAACTATCACGGTTCACGAGATACAGTCTAGTAACAGACGGATAAAGGGACGAACAGACGGACGGACAGAGGACCGGACAGACGGCCGGACAGACGGACAGACGAACGGACAGACGAACGGACAGACGGACAGACGAACGGACAGACAGAATGGACAGACGAACGGACAGACAGAACGGAATCTTAGTGTTTCGTTTTTGTCGCTTTGGTTACAGCACCCTAAAAATAGTAAAGTTAGAAAGGAGATATTGTTGACCTAACCTAACTCCCCGCAGACTACGGCCTTGGTTGGCACGAACAAGAAAGTACGTTTCTAACGTGAAATCGGCATTAGGCCCCATTTGGAATCGAAATATTATTAATAACAATTTATGTAAGTAAGTATTTTATATTTCATAGTAAGCATATTATGGGTGGATGAAATTTAAGTGATAACTTAAAATATATGAATAAGTGGATGTATTGTGTACGAACGGAGGCATAAAAAAGTTTTTAAATTTTACAGCGAACGAAGCTATACGGGTATATCCCGAGGAACGAATGCGAAACCTACACAACCCAGCCACACGTCAAGTTAGAGAACAGCACAGTACTTGGAATGCAATACTCAGTGTTTGCTGTGTGGTCCGAACGACACCTTTAGAGTAGGGACTAACATCTATAAATATCCGCGATTTGCATAGCTCAGAGAATACCGCTATACCGGTTAGGTATTCTGAGACTACCGCGCGCGACCCTTTTGCACCCGCCAGAAGATTACCCTCATATAGGGATGCATCTTTCTCACCTGCGGTAGAGAGGGTGATCGATCCCCCTTCCGACTACAAAGTCTAATGCTAGTCTGACGTCACCTGACGAACGCTTACACAGCGTAAGTTTACCTATCCGAAAAAAAGAACGCACACGCGATTGCATTTTGAATGAAGGTCGCGTTCGTAAGGATTGTAATATGGATTTTCCTTTTTTAAGTTTATTTTGAAAGAATTGCCTAATTGATGTTTCATAGTTAAATCAGGCTAGAGAGTTGCGTACATATAAGGCATGTGAACAAGATGTTTAAAGATGTTGTTTTAACAATAGTTATTTTGACATTGTTGATTAACTAATGTTAATTACAAACCTTTCATCTCAAAGAGGCTTTGTACCTTTTTTTTTGGTAATGAAGGGGAATGCATATACGAATGATACCTGGGAGCCCGGGTAGACCCCCAAACCTATGTTGGACTCGGCCATTGGGTAGCAATATCACCTATACTCTTACGGGAGCCTTCAGCCGCTACTCCGGATCTGCAGGCAACAGGACCCCTCCAGCGACAGGCAGGCCTCGGCGAATAGGCCAGACTTCACCTCCTCGGGGACTGTCCGGCAACGCTATGACTGTCCCCACGACGCCGTGTCTTGATGAAGTAGACCGGGATCCCGACACGGAACACAGGGGCACTACTGAAAGCGCTGCAGATAGCGCCTCCTTCGTACCCCCATTCGTCGTCGGCGGCGGTCTATGGCTTCCTTCTGGGACATGACGGTCTCGCAGAAGGAAGCCATCAGCTGGTAGGACTCGTGCTCCGACAACTGATGTCTGATCGTGTCGCAGCACCACCCGTCACGATCACACCTGGAGGGTGTGCTGGGCAGAGTCCATCGCCGCGTCACAATCGTGACTAGGAGTCGTCGGCTCCCTGTAGGCCGTCCTACAGAGATACTCACCGAAGCAACCATGCTCGGTGAGCACCTTCGTCAGACGGAAGGTGAGAGGTCTGCGCCTACGGCGCATCCACCGATCGAGAACAGGGCGCCAGACAGCCGTTATCTCTCTAACGTACGGCTGCCGCGCCAGGTCCTCCCCCCACCTTTGCATTAACGCTATATGCCCTAACTGGCGGACCCGCAGTATCTCGTCATGCGCGGGGTTTAGGCCAAGAGCCCTCCTATCCGAGACATAGGAGCAGCTCTCGGCAAGAACCTCCGCCACGAGGTCGCCGGCTAGGGCTGTCGCTGCAGCCCACGATACCGTACGGTAACCCCGGATCGACCTCACTGTGACGACCCTCTGCGCAGAGCGCAGATGGGCCTTATTCCTCGCAGTGAGACGGTCCGCCCAAACCGGGGCACAGTACGTCGCCATACTCCGTCAGACACCGGAGTACAGCTGCCTGCAGGCGGCGCTGGGTCCTCCGAGGTTCGGGAGGAGTCTGTCCAGCGCACTCGCCGCCTTCACGACCTTCGGTCCCACCATAGCGAAGTGTGAGGAAGGTCCACCCTCCATCAAGGACGAGCCCCAGATACTTGGTGCGGGGGCTCAACCTGACCCTCTCCTCTCCGTTCTGCAGAGCGCCCACCGGTGGGGGCCCCTAGCGGCCGGACCCGCGGAAGAGAAGGGCTTCGGTCTTTTCCAGTGTGACCCCAAGCCCCAACCTCTCTATGCGGCTGATCACGAGATCAACAGCCAGCCGCGCCGCCTCCTTGTAGTCTCGTTCCCGGGCATAGACGAGGGTGTCACCCGCGTAGCAGATGACACCCATCCCGGGGAGCAAAAGGGCTTGCAGGACCAAGTCGTAGGCGACGTCCCACGGGATCGGAATCCCCAAGCACGGAATCCTGTGGGACGCCGCACCCGACTCGCCGCCATACCACGGACCCCGACTGAGGCTTTGTACCACACCTATACATAAATAATATTTCCAGTAGCCAGATTTTTAACAAAATAAAAGATTGTAAATACTACTTAATATTACGAATAGGTTACTTTCTAACCAGCTTATTTCAGAAACTGTCCAATGGCTACAGAACGTGTGTTCTCTATACATATAGTTTTTGATAACGCCTTAACAAGTAGGTGTTGTGGTTCCCTCTTGTATTATACCTAATTGATGAGTATAGCGTTTATGTTAAATTAAGAAAAAAAGCCAATTAATTTCGTACCGAATTCGCGGATTATCGGCTAAAATTCATTCCAAACTGAGGCCAAGAATGCCTTGGAGCGGACTCTTAGTAATGTAGGGCCCTAATCTATATTACTTGGGGGTCCATTAAATGTTTTTTTTTAACTATATTTATGTAATTTCCATTTTGTCAATAGCATAAGTTGGGTGCTTGTTTGGTTGAGAGTTATGCTGTTGCGTTTCGTGCAGTTTGTAAGTAGCCGGTGGCCCATTGGAAGGGAGGAGGAAAGGAGGACAATGACTGCAAAACAACATCAACGCGGATACCTGTGGACGTAGATAGTCGTCGTAAAAAACTCGTTGATCTAGATTCTAAAATCATGAAATTAAACTAGAAGTGAGATACGGATATAGAAAAAATAAAATAAAATTGGTAATTTATATTTATATCGCAGTCTAGAGCATTTCCAATCTATCTGTTTGTATATCTAATGGTTCCATTATGGTAATATAATGGTAGCAATTAGTAGATTAGGCCAGTTGATGGTTATTCTGTATCCATAATGTATTATAATAGAATAATCAATTTTGTAGGTCCATTTTATGTCAGATTGTTTTATATTACAAGGGCGCAAACAAGCAGTTGGAGCCTTTGTTGACTACTGACACCTTAATCCACATAATTTCTATGCAGATGTTGTTCTCATTTCTCTGTACTCCAATGTCCATTTGGCTAAGCTGATGAAACTCAAATGTCTATTACAGAAACCTAAGCGGATAATAGGATAGACATGTCTGTAATGAAGTATAAATAGCAGATGCGTTCCCTTTCTTTCCTCCTACCCTCCAATGTCAAAAGAAGAGGGGGCAGGGCTCCCAATAGGCTACTATAAAACTAATACTACATTGAGACTCAGGAAATAACCTCATAAAAAATAAGTTTGTACGAGTTAGATACTGTGCTGGATGGTAGCGAAGCGAACCACCAAGGCGCTGCACTACAATCCATGAGGTTATTAGGACTACACGACATACTAATTCCCCTTATTACTTCATAAAAAAGAAGTTAGTAAGTAAAATAGGTGCTCGTAATTGAATAATAATTTTTAGGTTCACGCGAACGTGTGTAACGTTCGCGTGAACCTACTAATTATAGTAAACCTTAGTTTTGGGACCAAACATAATAAAATCATAAATCAAACGTAACACCTCGCAGCTGCAAGATACAATAGCACTTTTTCCTTTAATCGGGAAAAATAATTATAAAAAGTCTTCGGGTACTTTGAACAACTTGTGAGACATGGACATGGACATCTATCCTCTCAGTGATCATTCCACACGTGACCAAGCTAGATGTAAAGCTTCTGAAACGCGGGGATTGGGAAACACTTAAATAAATTATGTCAAAATCCGTTAAAGTAATTTTATTATAATATCTACTATCTCTCATTCTCACCCCCACTGTTATTATCAACACTTCTGTTTAAAAGCTGATCCATATACAAAATGTAATTGCTACAATTTTTACTGACTGTTTAGTATTGTGAACAAAGAGAAAGGCAGTTTGACAGATTTGGGACAGGCATTAGTGTCTCTATATATATTACGTACTTAGTTACTAAATTAGATTAATTATATTATTGGATTATGTAATATAGTATTCGTTAAAATATTTAGGAATCACGAATATATTAATTTCTGGGTCGCTAAAGTAAGTTTGGGCCCACAATTTCACGTATAAGGTGCGCTTGTTGCCCAAGGATTTACACATTCGCGTCGCAAGCGTGGGGGACCGCGAACCTAACTAAGAGAATTTTACGATATAATTCACAAATCCACAAAGCTTTAACTTACAAAAGACGCGTCTTATTTACGTGGAAAAAAAAATGTCGCAAACATGGAAAAGTTATTTATTGCATCTAGTTGTTGTAGGTTTCTGGAATAAACAAAAATTGTTTTTGATATTTAAGTTAAATACTAATGTTAGCTTTGTACAGGTTTTAGCGTTCATAATTAAATTGGAAGCGGTGACAGTTAACCCTTTGTGTCCAACTAATAAAATTGCACCATATAGACGAAATGTGAGGGAAGAGAAACGCACTGCCAGGACAATTGGGGCTTTTTATAATTTGTTAATGCCAGATATTCAACAAATTCCTAGTCAACTTCAAGAGGAACCCCAAAACGAGTCGTCTGATTGTGGTGTTATAGAGGATTACGACGAGAATAATCTTAGTTCTGGTAAGAATTTAAACGTTTTTTTTATTTGTTTAGTTGACGTTAAAATTATTTAAATTTAACTGTCGTAAAATTTATTTTATATATTTGTGTAAATTATATTATTTGTAAGGGTTCGACTGTTGTGTGTAACTTATTATTTCGTATGTCTGATGTGTTAAAAAAAACATCAATAGTTTGCCGCGCTATTTATTGGGTTTTGTCAAAAAAATTATCTTAGGTACTCTTTTCATAAGATTGTGTAATTTAACATGGCCCATAGTATTAGGTAGGTACCATACCTAGGAGCGTATATCCACAGCGCTGGTACGTTAATGTTTTTAAAAACAAATACCACGTAATCTTAATTGATTAAAATTATCCTATACATAGATATCCCTGGCGTATCACAGACCTATCTCTATAACAAAAATTATGAAAACTTATTCAATTGTAACTTATGTAGGTGTGAAATAGTAACTAAACCAGGTTGGTAGGTTGTTCATTTCACATACCTAGTCACTTATGCATAAACTTACAATTAGAATGAGGACTCCTTGATTAAATGTTAGAATTGAGAATACGAAGAGGCGAAGTTAGTTAGAGAACGAATTCAAGGTTACAAAGGGCCAATACTGAGAAATTAAAATTAAACATCAACAAAACATTCAAACCATCTTCAAAAATATTAAATAGTAATTAATCTTTCAATGTCTCTCCCTGATTCTTTGTCCTAGCCTCATCCCTATTCTACACCAGATGATTTGACAAGGGCGCCAGTTTTTAAACAGAGCGATTGCCATCTGACCTCTGCAAGGCAGAAGGGAAACTAGACCAAATCCAAGATTAGGTCGAATTCGACTACACCAATCAGGGATTCCTTACATTGTTTCCCTCACTGTAGGGGTAGGGTCGCTCAATAAGTGTACTTAATTTAGAAATACTCATTGGTAACATGACCGCGATTGAACTATTGAACTTAGACTACCCGAGTAGGAGTCCGTAACGCTAACCATTAGACCACTGAGGCAAAATTACGTACGAGTGTGCTTGAAATCAGTGTCCAGACAAACGCAGATTGATCAGCTCCTGTCATATCACCAGCAACCGATTACAGAATATACTCACAAGATTCATTCATAACTATGTAATTTTCGAAATTAAATAAATATTAATCATCATTATCATTATCATTAACAGCCCTTTACGGTCCACTGCCGAACATAGGCCTCTCTCAATGAACGCAAAGATCTCGATCTCCTGCTACTCACATCCATCCCGGACCGGATACCGCACGGAGATAGTCTTCCCACCTGGTGAATGGTCGACCAACACTACCTAAACGCGGCCTCCCGTCCAGAATCTTACTGGGCCATCCGCCATCTGTTGTTCTGAGTGTGTGATCAGCCCACTGCCACTTCAGCGAGCCTATTCATCGCGTGATATCGGATACTTTAGTTCTCTGCCTTATGACTTCGTTACGAATTCTAAAGAAGTGTTCAGTTTAGTTTATTTTCAACTTTTCGGTGCGCTTTGTAAAGTCGGTTTAAGTTGTTGTTAAAATTTTATTTATATTTTAATTTTGAGTGCAATTACAGAGACCAGGTCATTTTAAAAGTGTAATCATTTGAATGGTAAAATGCTTTTTAATATTTCCTAACTTTGCTGGAGAGAGCTGTTTCTTCCATGATCAGTTTGGAGTATGTGAGATAACGAATATGTCCAGAAAGTATATGAAGAAACACATGTATGTATACAAAATTTGAGGTTTTCTCTCAATTGCCTCGGGATCCCATCATCAATTCTGAATTGGTGACGATGGGACCACCTCATAATTATATCGTTGCGAATACGAAATAATTTTGACAGTTCACTAATTGCCACAATCTAACCTCTAAGAGCCTGTGCCTTCCACATGTCAGTGGTCAGTGACATGATGCAAATGTTCAAATAACGTTCGAAAAACTATGCATATATATTTCTCGATTTTTCCAAGGTGCCAATGGTATGATTTGTGTAACGATGGCAACCTCATCGGGAGTATCAAGGGTTTTTAAAGAAAAAAGTAATTTTGATAATCACACATGACTACGTAATCGCGTAACAGACATAAAAAAATGTACAGATCGAATAAATACAAATATATATCTCATTTTTTTGAAGTGGGTTGAAAGCAAAGTAATTGCTGTTTTTTTTTTGTTTTATGACTGCTTGTAACATCTTTTGTCCCACGATCATATCGACAAAGATCGCTAAGCAATGGTTAAACTGAGTAATTAGGTATTTATAAAATGCAATATATAATATCATTAAATAACTTGGCTATGTTCTGGATACAGTGTGTCAAGTAACACTTTAACTTCAAAGTTAGAAACAATCGTTCTGATTGGTTGAAAGGAAAAGAGATAGATAGATAGATAGAGAACTTTGTTTGTGATTACAAAACACAACACATTAAACAACACAACAAGGCAACAAAATGAGAAGACAATGAATACGATTCATACTATTAAGTACAAAAAAAGAACCCTTCTCTTAACATATTTTACCAGTGAAATGTATGTGTACCATGTGTGTGGTGTAGCAACAGATAAGTTATAAGTCTATGTGTGGGTAAGAGGTTTGCGGCACGGCAGCATTGCCATGATAATAAAAGCTTCAATTAGCTGTTACAAACACTCTCATATCGCGATGCATCTCTTCCAAATCCTAGTCTCGTCGCCCGACGAGCCTAGGTTTGCTGTTGAAGCTGCATTGGGTTTCTCTTCGCTTCCACAGCGTAATTTCCGGGCCGAAAAACAAAAGAAAACTGTAGCATTACAGTCGACCCGAGAGTATAGTGGTGGGGATGACCAACGCCATCAGTTGATTCCGCACACTTTATGTCAGCGTTCCGTGATGGCTGAACTGTCGCGTTTGGTTCGGTTCCTAAGAATCGGGTAGCCCAGTTAAAGGTCAGGGTGAAAAGGAACAACGCGTGTGTATAATCTCGGGGTTTTGGATGTTATAGGCGTTGGTAATCATTAAATAGCTTACCGCGCGTATCATCTTGAACGATTGAATGAATCAATCTGTAGCGTAGGATTTTTTTCTCATTTTTTTTGTTGACGCGATCTACTGTTGAGCGTAGGATTTTTTTCACTTTTTTTTGTTGACGCGGGGAAACGCATTTACGCGCCTTCAATGGCTCGGGGCGGGGTCCAGTAGTATGTGGGGATCGGGGCACATTATGGTGACCAATACCTACAAAAAAATCGCTTCTGTGGTGTAGCGGTGTGGGTGTCGCCTGTTAAGAACGTTAGCCGCGTGGGGTCATGGGTTCGATCCCCAGGTCGGCCCACTATTATTAAAATGTTTTCCAGATTATTCTGAGCATCCATTACATTACCCGGGATTGGAATGTGCCCAAAGTGGCCATAGGCT
Source organism: Eumaeus atala (assembly GCA_017140195.1). Taxonomy (NCBI): domain Eukaryota; kingdom Metazoa; phylum Arthropoda; class Insecta; order Lepidoptera; family Lycaenidae; genus Eumaeus; species Eumaeus atala. Next base: position 159,989 of record JAFELO010000541.1, on the reverse strand, counting down.
TGCCATCTATGACGTCATGGGCGCCAGTACCTTGGCTAATCGTGGGTGTTCTAGTATATCTAATGGACTTACGAGTTGTGGATGTAGCATACCTCTTCGGGGATTATAGGCGTGAAAGTACTTTTTTTACCCACAAAAAGCACCGCGAGTGCCATCAGTGCCGCCTTTGGTGTCCCAGAACAACAAATCATCAACAGGCGCCTTGACGGCCAGTCAGCCCCCTAAAGAGACCGGCGCCATCTCCACCGATGAGGTTGTCCCACACCACTGGACAACCCCACCAACTTTGGGACAGTACAATGGGGTGAGGTTCCCATCCTCGCCCCTTGACCAGTGCGCATAAGCGCCTCCTCCTGTTTCTCTTTTGTCCCCTCTCCATCTTCTTATAAGAGAGGTACAAACAGCGATCCTTCACCCGCTCTTTCGACCCCTCTTCCTCGCCTGGATACACCCGCCTCCATCCAGCCACCTCTATCCTAAGCCGCCCGCGACCATCCGTCACCCGCCGCCTTCTTAAGTCACACTCCACCGCGCAACAGGACCTTATCTTATGCCTTAAAATTTTAAACTAATTAATTACTTTAAAAGATTTTATTTACAACATTTGATTTATCTATAAGCCAATGTATTATGCTTGTGTATTTTTTTAGCAACTCCCAGTTTAAACAGGCGACGCTTTTTCTTTCAATCGGGAGGCCCTGGTCAGCAGTTCCAAACATTTTTCCATCAGTTTTTCTCTAATTCAAAAACAACGACTACTACGAGTACTACAAAGCCGGCTCACGTGGGCACGAGACCACCGACCGGAGGATACTTTGGGACCAACTCGTACAGACCGCAGCCGGAGCAGCAACCATCGAGTGAGTACTTAACACCAGACCGTCGAGATAGAGCTTATAGTTAGTTGTGATGCCATGCTGCATTACGGCAGACCTGGGCCGGCACGTCCGGGGTGTAACATCTCGTTGACATGATACCGCTGTAAAGTAACAGCTTTCCTGTCGGGTTTATTGACGTTTGTGAGTACCCGGTGGCCCGTTGAGCGAGTCACGTTGTGGTATTTTCACACTATGAGTGTAGTGTTTGGAGCGTTGGAACTAATGTTGTAACGAAATTTATAAAAATATCCTATAATTGCTACATCTTATTTTATAACCAAGTGATATTTTAAAGGTTTCGTACTCTTCAACCCTTTAGTTTCACTAAGTCCGTATGTTCGTCCGTCCTCGGATTAGCCCATAAACTGTTGATAAATAGAAAGTTGTAATTTTTCATAATATGTTAAATTCTCGGACGAAATATTCTCGGCAAACAGCGCTGGCTTCACACCGTGAATTACTAGTAACAATATTTTACATCCCGAAAAAAATATGGATTCCTTGTCCGTGTGAAACCCCGGGACATAGTTT
>JAFELO010000541.1:138871-158545 GCA_017140195.1 Eumaeus atala | reverse complement strand
TATTATCGCTGGACCGAATGAGGCGCATTAAGTTATATCTTAAATAAGTTTGTCTGACCTGTATTGCAATTTCAACATAACAACCGTTAATTTTGAAATCTGTAGAATTTATATTTCAAAGGATGTCAAGAAAGATTGAATTAAAGCCGGGCGCCGTGTGGTCTAGATAGAGCTCAATAGAGTTCGGTTTATAAACATTGATCGCAATATTGGTTTAGACCTAAATACTTGTTACCTACAAAATGAATTGATACTTATTATATTATACCTAAGCTTAATTTGTGTCTATTGTGTTACTAGCTTCACATTTTGACATTAGAGGCATATTGTAAAGTCTGCTTATGAGTATATTAGATAAATCATAATTCAAAATAGTCCAATAATTTGTACATATGTTTCACTTTTTGAGGTGTCTTTAGAAATTGGAATCACCTTGAGACGTAGGTATTGATATCGCGAGTACCAAGGCCCAATTGGTGTATTTAAAAAAAAAATAAAGAAACAAGATGGCGGCAGATGATGGGAAATTCTGTTCAACTTTTTTTTTTACCAAACAAACTGCGTGGGTTTTAATTTAAACGGTTATCCAAAAAATAATATGATTTGTAGTTTTCATTTCAACAGAAACTAAAAGAATAATATAAAAATACAAAGATATCAAATGTGTGCTGAGACACATAATACAAGTGAAACATGTTAAAAAGTTTTTTTATACAACATTCATGCTCAAGGGACTTGCTAGCGAAGTCCCTTGACTATAGTCTACCCCCTCCACGCGGCCATAACGCTTTTTTCGTGTCTGAATAAATACAATGCCCCGCTTATAAAGAAGCTTCACTTTAATAAAAAAAATATTATAAGAACAAAAATGCCGTTTGGAAACCCTTGTTTTTAGTGTTCCGTAGCTAAATGGAAAAAAAACGGAACCCTTATAATATAGTCACGTCCTGTCATGTTGTGGGTACTGTATGTTTAAAACTTGGAAGATTTTATTATTCATCGTTTTATAGGCATGTTTTATTATCCCCTACAATATTATGTCTTATGATAAAAAAATGAAATTATTAATGGTAGCACGTGCTCCACGTACGTAGTATGGGTTGACATTGGATAGGTCTTTCAAAATGGTCGTTTGCTGCTATCGTAAACAACGAACTCCTTCATAGGCGGGTCCAACTTGCTCTTGGCCAGTTTTTTACAGTTAGCAGTCGGGGGGTTTTGATGCTTATATTTTTATTAGAAGGTTTTTTTTTACATTTATCGAGAAACGAGATAATAAGAAAAAAAACGACCCGGAAAATGTTCCCTTTGGTCTCTTTTCGTGCGTGTTTTTGCACAGGTTTCAAAAGAGTATGTGACATTCAAAACGCGTGCCTATAAGTAGCCCTTGTATATTTTTTGTATTTAAAATCTCTAAGTAATATAAGCGACTTAGGAGTGACAAAAGTGTTGACATTTGACGTCCTATCGGCGCATATCCATAGGCGGGAAAACCCGCACGTTACATCAGAGATCGTATGTTTAATCCTGCCTAGATCACAGATGTTTAGATGTTGATAGATATTGAGAACATAGACACAGGTGCACTCTCTATTTCTTTGTTGACATGTTCCCGCAATATCCCACGAGCTGAGAGTAACCAGGCGCATGCCCGACGGCCTAACGTGTGACACCCTCGTGCCTCGTTTTTGAAAATGTTATGCAGACTATATTAATCACTGATAGTGTAGGATTCTGAATATAAATGAATTTTGAAACCAGTCCAGTAGTGTCGGAGCCTATTCAATCCAAACAAATAAACGAACGAACAATCAAACAGACAACCAAATGTTTCCCCTTTATGTTATTATCTCTTTATATATCCGTTATCTAGTACCTTTAACACAACAAACGTTGTTACAATATATTCTATAAAAATGAATTACCACTTCTCGGGATAAGGGGTCTGTTCTAGATTTAGTCAGACATTTAAATACATTTATTTAATGTTCACATTCACAATCAAGAGCCATCTTAAAATAGTACAAGAAACAAACAATAGAATCAATCCAGTCCTTGATAATGGTTAGTAAAAAATTAGGGAACGAGGTCTTATCTTGACAGTTGTCCGAGACTCCCTGCTGCAACCTGGATGGTCCTTTCTTTATATTATATATCATTATCAATCCTCCAATTGTTTTTCAATCCTTAACTTCAATAGTTGAAGATTATAGTGATATCATATCTGCATATTAAATCCAACTCGAAAAGAAAAAAAGTGTAGAGCTCTGGAAATGAACACACAACTAATAAGATCCCGTCCTCTTGCCTTCATGATACAACTAAGTTCAGGCAATATATATGCTTTGTTGCAATAAAATAAAATTGAACACCCAAGTTTCACACGTGGTATATACTATTCAAACTAACACATTAATGATAAGGACTATCACATTAACAGTCATACAGATCATGTAAATGCTACTATCAAAGTGCACACATACTCGTATATTAAGAAATTTTAACACTAATAAAGATTTTTCGAAAGATAAGATATGAAACGTGGCGTCGGCAAGAAATCATGAACTCACCCTTTTATGTAATTAATAATTCGTGCATCGTGAAAATATAGTCTCCCGGGCGGAAAAGACAAAGGCTATTTAATTATTACTTGGTGATGGCATATAGCGTCCGCCATCATACCGTCTACCAGAAAAAGAAGAGAGTGTCATTTCTTCAAAACCGAGCACACCTTTAGTCTAACAGTCAAAAATGTCGGATATACTTTTTTACAAAATCTTTAAGTAGTAAAAATATAATTGCTACAACGTGGGTCCATACGATGCTTAGCACGGGACTAGGCTCACGTTATGTGATAAGTCTGTAATGTTATAGGACGGGGCGGTGCTTCTCGCGTAAGTGATACCGGCGTAAAGTGACACCGTAGCCGTTTGTCCTTTTGGGCGAGATGAGAAGGAGGCCACGCATCGGCGTAGTAATTGGGCTAATGTTCATTGGCGTCAGTCGTCGTAAAAATGTTCCGATTGCCCGTTGGCCCGGTGCTGGTGAATGCGCGACGAGAGCGTTGTGAAAACGAGGTCAGCGGAGAGTTATATTTTAGTGTAAATAGAAAGAGAAAGTTACGTTTCTCATATTACTAAAGGGGCACGAGACAGAGATGCGAGCACACATTTTCTTTCTCCCTTGTAGCCAGGTAGGTTTCCTTTATCTTCTTCTTTCTTTCTAAAGAAGTTTTACTGCAGCTGTGTGTTGTAAAGCACACTTGTCTTCGAGACTTTATCCAAGGATAATTACCTTATTCCGTTTCTACATCTGATGATATCGGGGCCGGCTACTCAATCCAGGGCATTTGGCGAAGGCACCAGTATTTATACAAAATGACTGCCATCTGACCTTAGCACCACGGGCAGCCAGGCCCAATTCTATAGGTCGAACTTGAATATACGAAGCTGGGTTTCCTCACAATGTTTCCCTTCACCGTGAGTGCATCAGAAAGTGTACTTAAGCTAGAAAAACTTATCGGTACGTGACTGGACCACTGAAACTCTTATCTAATGCACACTCGATTTTTTTATTATTTCAGATCTCATTAAACCAGTCCACGAACATGGAGACGAACATCACACGAACTACCACTACAAGCCCGACGTGGTGGGTGCGGTCAGTGGGGACGTGGTAGGCGCTGTACAAGTCAAGCCCGCTACGACCAGTGTTGACGCAACCGCGCAAAAACAACACCTGTACCCGAACTACGCCTTCCTGCCTTTGTCTCACTCTGATGCACAGAATCCGAACAGAGCAAGGTATTTTGGTAGAGGCCATGGGATTTTGGATTCTTTTATAGATTTAATATTATAACTATTTGTTTGAGTTCTTTAGGGGTCCGTATTTTTCTTGTTTTCCATTTGCCAAGGGCTACTTCTCGCGACCTAGAATCTTGACATACGGCCAGAGGTGCGATAATCTTGGCATAAATATTGTAACAAAAAAAAAAAAATGATTACAAATTGCAAATAACATTTATAACCTTTACAGTTAGTTTAATACTCGAATGCAAAACAAAAATATAAACAGTTTTTTCAAATTGGTCTTCACTGGCTTCAATACAGTCCTTTAAACTTTGAGACCAGCCATCAACAGTAGCACGCACTCCTTCAAAGGGGAAATTCTTCACTGCCAGTCGTATGTGCTCTGTAAAATTGATACTAAATCATAAATCACAATCCAGCGGATGAAGAACGGTAGTCTTCAACTCTGATGAAGTCCAGAACTTAGTTTTAACCAAGATTTCTGACGATCAAGCTTTATGATCTGGTCGCGAGTATTGCTGGAAGGACCATACTTGATTATTGAACATGGTATTATTAAGGGGCTTCGCAAGAATGGTATCTCCATACACTTGTGCCGACATTTTGATACCTTTTTCTCAAAAATACGGCTCAGTCACTCCATCATAGCCAACACTCCACCAAACCATTATTGAAGTCGGATAATGCCTACGTTGCACTCTGTCGACTAATTGGGAATATACCTTAGATCTTCGAGCTTAAACACGGAAATTTTGTTAAAATATTGCTTAATTTAAAAAAAATCTCATTCGTAAACAATTTTTTTCTGTGACCTCACTAAGAGTATCGTTGCTGTAGTTGTTTCGATTTTACCACCACATTCATCTTAAATTTATGGGTTAAGAAGTGACCAGTGCGTCTCTTATAGGCGGCAAGTTCAAAGTCATCTCTTAAAATACGCGACATACTTATAGGTGCTATCTTCACTTCCCGATATAAAATGTTCAGTTTTCGGATAGTATTTCTTCGAAATCTTTCCCTTACTGATTTGACCACCTTTGTCGTACGAACACTATTTGGACGGTCAGAACTTTCTCTGTCACAAACAGAGGAAGTCTCATTGTACTTATTAATAGCCCGCCCGGTACACAAACATTTGAGTAATACCAAGTGTATGGAGAGTTTTAAAAGTTGCATTTGGCTCCATACGTACTTTGTGTAATGTAAACAGCGATATTCTTATCTTTATCACCTCACTCCACTTTAATATTGCAAAATATTGTACAACGTATTTGGGCCAAAATGAGAAAACACAATAAACAATTGAAAGAAGTGGCAGATGAGAAGAAATGTAACAATTTTTAAATTTTTCATTGTAATAATATTTATGGCCAGACTCTTATAAAGTCGATTAATGACAAAATGGTATCTTGGTAATTTGTAGTTATATCACAGAAAACAAGTGTAACAAACTTATATTTGTCGTTTAATTAAAACAAAAATCAGAGTCGGACTCGTCTACAAGCACACGAAAATCCATAGTCTCTTTAATTTTTTTTTGATTGCTCTACGCTGGCGGAGGTGTCTAGTGCAGATAAACTCACAATTTTCATTTGAAGTTTTATTGAATTCTATGATCTAAAATTTTACAATTTTCTCGTAGTGGTTCAAAAAAATGATTTTATCACTTAAAATGTGAATATCTCACAAAGTCAAAGAAACCTCCAGTACCTATTCAATGTTATCGCACACGGCTATACTCTCACAAAAAAAATCATTCCTCAGTTACATGTATGATCCACCGTTGTTCATTTGATTTTGCATAATCATACTATATTATTATGTAGCGGTTCATAAAATACACCTTTAAAGCTTCAAACATACAGTACATAAATGTACGGACCTAAGCACACACAGATATTTGGTACGCGTTTGCATATGTTTTGTTAAGTATTTCATTTCTACTTTTATTTAAGAAGAGAATTATCAAGAAAAAGTCACTTAATGTTGCCAGTTGCCAGAGGCCACATATTTTAAGACTAAGTTACCACACTGTTAGTAGGTTTAAGAAGGTTCAAATTGTGTTATTAATGTGAAAGGATTGTACGGGCGCTGCGTTTCCTTAATGTCGTCATCTGATCGTGGCCGGTCATATTATTGCAGCCGTGATATGTGGGATCTTCGGTTACCAATGCAATTCCGCTTTAAAACGTCTTAGGGCGTAGATTTTTCTGCCGCGGGAAATGCGTTTACGCACTCCCATCCCATCGATACTTACATTTACGCATTATCATTTAAGTGCATTTATGTACTGTCATCGACATGTACTTGTATTTGCGCACTGTTATCGATAGGTAGGTATTTCCATTTATGCAAACTTAGCATTCCTATCGATACTGGGATTTACGCACTGTCATCTATGGGAAAGCGCATTAACGCACTGCCATTGATGGGTAAGTGCATTTACGCACTGCCGTCGATAGATAAGTGGATTTATTGACTCCCATCGGTGTTTCAATTTACGCACAGCGAGCAATACTGGACAGGATCTGATCGGAATGGAACAACCACTAGTAGCTTGCGGAGGCCTTTAGTAAGAGGTAGCATGCTGCTGAGACCGGGGCTTTCGCTTACACGATATCGCCTCAAAGTGTTGTCGCTGCCGTCGGGTTTCGTAAGGTTTGTGAGTTTTCCGGTTGCTCGTGGGTCCGAATGAAGCAAATATGACAACCCATCTGCCTAACAATTATGTGGATGTTTATGGACGTTCACAGTAATAGGAAGGCTGACTGCAAATTTGGCCTCCATTATACTATAAAAAGTTCTTATCTATAATTCACGCCCCTTAAAATAAACTTAAAAGTGCTTTGATATTCTAGAGGTGTCGATATGGAGACTGGCCAGTTCATTTGCTATCGCTCGGACCAGCAATGACCAGCCCGAGAGTGGAGGTCCTAGGACGTAAAATTAACTTGGGTAACCTGAATATTCTTACATACAAAATAGAATGCCTAAGGTCTGTATTTGATCGATTTTCTCAAAATCTACTGAAGGGATTTTCATGTTTTCACCCGTGGATAGAGCTATTCCCGAGGAAGGTTTCAGTGAATAGTTTGGCTCCTGTTATTCACGAGGAAGCCGGGGCAGATCGCTAGTATAAAAATAAATATTAATACTAATTATTCAATGTCTAAAGTTAAAGGGTAATAATTTATAGAGCTCACAAATAGGGTGTTAAGTACAGTATTACAATTTAACATGAGGATTATGTTAGTGACTACAATGCATAGTCTGCATTGTAGTCACACACGCAATGGGAGCCTTTTGACGAGTACCGATTACACAGAAATTACCATTATAGTGACACAAATGCGTAGCCCTCTTACCCTTCTCCCCTCCAATAGGCCACTGGATACTCACAGACCGCACGAAAAGCGACAGCGTTTCCGTTACTTTACGGCAGTATTATGGGAGCGTGCGGTACCTCCCCGGTTGTGCCGGCTCAATTCGTCTGTAATGTAGCATGAAAATGTCTTTTTATAGCATAAGGGAGGCAAACGAGGAATCGGAGCCTTTTGATGACTACCGACGCCCATGCACATTCTCGCGATTGTTACGCCGATGCGTTGCACGCCTATCATCCCCCGTACTCCTGCTAAACTTGGTCGCGGAAGACCTGTGAATATACACATATTGTACTCTGAAGATGTAACACTTCATTATTTCAAATCCTGTCTCTACTGATACTACCACTTAATGCCATGCTGCGTTCCCATTGTTGCAGCCAAATACCGCCGCGCCGCCCAGTTACAGCTATGCTGCCGTGTTTCGTGCGGTTTGTGAGTTTCCGATGGACCATTTGAGGGAGAAGAGGGAAAGGAACACCCCGCATCCTCATAACAATGTGTAATGTACACATACAGTCCGTGTGTATAGTATGCCCATAGGGGTATCGGTAGTCATCGATAGGTCCAGTCAAGGTGGACTAATCCAGTTTTCCCCCTTATACAATTAGAAAGAAAGTTGCCCGGAAGTTTCTTCTATTCGCCTAAAAATTGTGCACATGGCACAATCCTGGCATGAATATATGTACCAATAATATGCAAGTCATTGCAAATGACCTGTAGGAGATTTAGTCTAAAAGTTATCTTACTAATTATGTACACATATTATAAATAAATTTGTATTTGTAGGGAATTTTTACGAGTATCAATTATAATTAAATGTAATCTGACCAATGTTTTCGTCAATTCTACCTTTCATCCTTTACCTGTATCACCTAGCCTACTTATAACTGCCTGGTCTAGATTTAAGCAAGTTAACCCACAGACGTGAGGTCCAGGTTTCGAATCCCGTGGACCAAATAAAAAGTGTTATCATGATTTTTCAGTATCTTATAACAGTCCGGGTTATAAGATACTGAAAAATCATGATAACACTGTTTTACCGCATATTTGTGACCTAGCGGTAAACATGTTGACACATATGAGATATGAGGTGCATGCTGCGTTGTAGGCGAATAGGGCTGGCTCGACCGGGGAGGTACCCCTCACTCAAACAATACTAGCGTAAATTGACACCATCGCTGTCGCGATTTATGCGGTTTGTGAATACCCGGTGGCCGGAGGGTGAAAGGACGACAGTGCATCTGCAAAGGAATTATACGGATGTTAATGAACGTGGGTACTCACTTCCTTTTTGTTCCCATATAGTAGCGCAGTCGGACCAAAACATTGTTGTTGGAACTTTTCAGTTTCTAATAACACCTTTAAACGGGTTTGGCTTACCACTCATTCCCACCGCTGCTACTCCTGTGTCTCCAGGATCGACAGCGGCATCCACTATGAACCCATTGATATGATCGCAGGGAGCCCGAGGGAAAAGCTAAAACTCTTGGGACGACCCGCAACGAATTTAGTCAGAAGTAAGTAGGAGCAGTGGGATGTAATTCCAATGTACCTCCCTAATCAAAGCGGAGTCAGGACGGCAATGACGTATACAAGCCAAGAAGAGAGGGCAGCCAAGTGAAGCCCAGCTGCTGTGCACTACGGAGATGTCTACAAATAGGTGATTGATATGTTGATATTCCTACTCCTTATATTTGGAATATTACGATGAATAAGATATTATTTTTATTTGCTGCCGGTAATATTCATGACAAAATTGTTCGAAAGCACGAAAGTTTCTCACGCTGTACACGAGGTTCAGTGAACAACTCCAGTGACACTATGATTTCTATCAAGCATTATATGTCGCTCGTCTTGCCAAAGACTGCACTCCCACAAGGTGTAATGTGCGGTTTGGATGTATTTGTCACCTTCAATTGAGCAGTTGCAGAGAGGTGACGGTATTAATTTAAAACTAAAAAGTTTGCTTTTAAGGTTGCCGTGACCAGTTAGAAACTGACCAGTGCAATGATCAAGTTCCAACCAGCGTTTCGATAGCCGGTCTCGCACACAGGAGAAAAAGTTATGTAAATGCTATCCTTTGATCGTGTTGGTCCATCGCGCCTGCCATTCATTGATTAAGTAGTAGTATTAGTATTGGCGTTCATTGAGAGAGGCCTATGTCCAGCAGTGGACCGATGAGGGCTGTTAATAATAAAATTAATATTGGTAGTACATTTATAGGATTAAATATTTTCTAATAACAGTCTGAAGTGGGGAAGTTGCGGTAGTAACTTCACTCCCCGGAGAGCACGTTAAGCCATCAATCCTGCACCTGATATCCATCAGTATCCGGTCGTGTTGGACTGCCGTGCCATCTAAACAGGAGACCGAGAAAACAGAGGTTACACTGGCTTGAGCGCACACACATATGTCCTGCTCAGTCGGCTGTCTCTATAGAGAATTCCGCTGGGACGACATTACAGTTTTGACAAAAATTTGGCGCTACCGGGTAAAGAGAACACCAGAGTCCCGCTCCACCTCCCCCAGGAGTGGAGACACTCCTTGTTCTTAAATACAACGAACATCTTCAAACTGAAGCTAAACATGTTCAGGAACACAAAACTAAATAACACTTTTAATTACAAGATCACTGTTTTTTTTACTTAATAACAATTTAGCACGGATAACGAAGTAATCTCATAAGGGTTCCGTATTTTCCTTTTGATGTACGGAAACTTAAAGAGGGGACTGGAGACATATGAACTCGAACGATGTCTTATGATTTCGGGACTGCCCGATTTTCCACCTGAGCTATTTAATATTATAAATGGAGACTTTCTATTTTAATAATATTGTAATAATTTTTCATTGCCAAAATCACGAATAAAAGGACGTTACCTAAAAATGAAACTAACCACATGGATGTATCCCCCTGCATACCGTACAATACACGAGTTCCTTGTTTAAAAGTATTAGACCCAAAGAATGTAAATAACATTTTAATGGCCATGTCAATTATCCCGGGCACTTTATGTAGTAGTAACTTCCAGTGACTGAGCAATATCTCTGTAGATTTCCGACATATGTAGTTTTAGTGTCGAATTATTGGTTTTCGAATAATATTGCGATTACTACAATTGTTAATTAGTAATTATAGAAATCGCAATACTTTTTATTACTAATATTTTATTAATGTTATTAGTTGGGAGGACAAAAAGGCAATGGACTACACATTTTTTAGATACTCGATTCCTTCGTAATACGATGATATGGTGATGATAATGCATAATGATACGGTGGCTCGATAAGAACTAACCACCTTAACTTGCACTACGAGGGGTGTAATACTGCCAACTTCCCAACATCGGAGTGTTATTAGAAATTGAAAAATTCCAATAACACTTGTCACGGTCCGACGCAAGACTCGTGCCTGAGACTGCGCGATCTGTGGTTAAACTGCTTACACACACAGGCCACGAACGAGGCAGTCTACGAGGCATAAATGGAGAGTTACAATTACCAAGAAAATAAATCGTATTCGCTCCAATTTTTTTTAATTTCCCAAAAGTTTTTATTCTTTGACTTTCTTCATTTTTCAAAATACTTTTAGGCATAGAATATAAATTAAAGTCCGAACAACTTTTGTTTTTTTCGTGTATCTTTTTTCCTACTTAATATAAAATGTACAATGCGTAGTACATGTACATCCATTTTCTGTTGAAAACATAATTTTTGTTCCCGTGCATTCGTTCCCATTATTAACGATATAAAATGTATTGTTTCGTTCAGTTGTATAATATATTGTATTTATTTACCGAACTACGCTCAAAATTGTTATCAGTTGTCCTTCTATATATAGTGTATCCAACCTACGTACGTCCTTAATTACTAGCGCGTGATATTTTTGCGTAGTAATTATATCATAGTGTCCGTAAAGTTCGTATTACTTCATAGTTGGTGACGAGTTTGCAAGCCACTCGTATATGGAAACTCATAATGAAATTTTACTAAGTGACTACGTGAACTTACAAAATGAATATCATCATTTATCTCGTAACTGTAATTTTACATAACATATCTCGGCTTAATTGTGAAGGTAGGTAAATTTGTAATATATCTCTTGAATTATACTCGTATTATTACACAATAAATTTATTTTTCTAAGATTGGGGTGTAAATCTATTGTATGTATTCTAAAAAGTGTATTTTTAAATTTAAGATCCAAATCCTTATGTCGATGCCATTAAACCATGGAAAAGCACTCAAGAATACGTAGAAGTACGACCTGGAGCATTCCTTTTTTATTGGTTGTATTACGCTGACGGCACTTCTATTGATGCTGCAAATAAGCCTCTTGTAATATGGATTCAAGGTGGTCCTGGACTAGCAGCAAGCGGCATAGCAAATTTTGCTGAAATCGGGCCTGTGACGCTTGATATGAAACCAAGAAATCATACTTGGGTAAGTTAGTACACCATCAAGTAATTTTGTTAAAATTTATGCCAGGCCATGCACATTTGAGGTCCAATTTTAAACGTTAATTTGTTATAACATACATATAAAGATATCTTACATTATTTACATATTTAACGCTACAAGCATTTGCCAAAAGATTAAATCTCTTTCCTCATGTTGTCCGTTAATAATGCTGCATAAAATGCGATTAATTTAACACCTTTACCTACCTAATTATTTGTCACACTGTTTTTGTTCATTAACATTGTTACATGATCTAGGAAGTATACTTTGTAGTGTTTGTGATATTCTGATTAAGCACGTTATTTCGCACAGACAAATTTAAGACACATAAAACAATTCATATATATTTAACAAAATAACAGATCAACTGATGCTTCTAACACAGATTCCACGAAAACATTTTTATGTAAAACGTTTTTAAACCGAGACCTAACTAAAAAGTTTGGATCTTTGGTAAAACCAAGCTTCTAATTATATATGTGTATTCCCTAATTCTAAAGTTTAAGTAAAGTAAAGTTCTCAACTTCAAGTTAGTCAAAATTCGTGTTTTGGCCGTTTTGTAATTAATGAAAATCATAATCGATTTTTTAAGAAATGTAATCGATTTTTGTGAATAGATCGATTTTTTTCTATATCCAATGCTGAATTGTTCAGTCACATACGTACGGACTACGGCAGCAGCCGCGAGTTTGAATCCCGCTCATATCGTGATCGTGGAAATTTAGATAAGTACAAAAAGAAATGAGACGTGTCTAGGGACACCCGCATGGAACGAAGTTGATGGAGTTATGTAAGTAGAGATTTACAGACTGTAAATGTACAGCCAACATAATCTCTACTTACCTATCTCCATCAGCAATATCCGGAACTTGTGCAGAAACGGTGTCAGGATTCATTATTGTTATTATTATCTATTCTTTTATTATCTATAAAAGCCTGTATAAACTTAACAAATTAAAAAATAATTGTCACGACACAGCACTGTTCAAAGCGAAATAGAAAGACGAAACGAAAATAATTGGCTTGCCTTTTATGAGATACCGACAGTGAAACATACGCACTACACTATAGCAAAAAGTGTCGTGACAACTTTTGGTCTTATTTTTTTCCGTGTAGCCTCTTTCGCAACGCGCGATAAGGAACTTCTTTCCAAAAGTAAACATGCATACATAAATAAAGGATTTTAATAAAAATCGATTATTTTTAACTTCCGTTCGTTTTGCCATCGTAACGTGAATCATCGGTGTAACTTTAATTATTTTTCTGGTAGTTCCAGTAAAATGCTGTTCGTAGGAAAATGGCTAAGCTGAGAATTTTGTGGCTAATTTAAAAAAAAACATGTTTTTTAGGTAAAGGGAAGAAATTTGTTATTAATCGATCATCCTGTTGGTACCGGTTTCAGTTACGCCAAAGATAGAACTTTGTACGTTAAATCGGACAGAGAGGCTGGTACGTATTATCTTAATTACTATAGGGTACGCCCAACATCAACCCGGCATATATCTCCCATCTGCGGGAAAAGACGGGGTCTGTTGTTTGGCCCCCTTTGGTATCCCTATAAAGGAGAGACTAAAGTCTTCGCTAGTCCGATGAATTGTAAAGGCAAATGCATCGCCTGCAGTAGTAGGTCACTCCAAAAAAAACGTATGATAATACGTTTCTTACATGATTAATTGTATTAGCGATCCGCCCCGACTTCGATCAACATACTGACAGACAGATTTGGGGGACATTGTTTTATAATAAGAATAGTTGAACTGTTAATAAACTGGTATGAATACCTACCACAATTTTACGATATGTTCCTTAAACTTAACACGAGTTTAATCTCCTTTTCTGCTTAGCAGAAAAAGGTGTCGGTATTAATTACCAATACTCCCCAGTATTCTGAAAACAAGTACACACAATTTAAAGAGCGGGGACCATTAGCGCAGTTTTTTTACTTACCACATATCACATATATCTTATTGAAATAGACTATGTCATAGATAAGTTATTTTTAGAAAATTGCTTGCTTCTTAGTCTTCCGCTGCTGATGATAGTTAAGAACTGGGTTCAGAATAGTGCCAGCGCCAAGTCGTACAAAAAACTTTTTCGGTAATAGCAATATCACAATACTCAATATGTACAATTTTGCAGTGAGAGATCTCGTGACAGTAATAAGGGCGTTTTTTAAAAAACACAAACACCTGAGACGAACTCCGACGTACTTAATTGGGCAGAGCTATGGCAGTAAGCTCTGCCCGCGGCTGGCATTACTTTTACACACGGTAAGTACAATACTTTGTTACATTTATAAAGTTGCGTATAATACATTTTTTTAACAGGCCTTTCACATCATTCATTCCCACCACTACTGCTCCTATGTCGCCAGGATTGACAACGGTTTGCACTTTACCCATTGGTATGACCGCAGGGAGCCAGAGGTAAATACTGACACTGTCTTGGGTCCCGCAACGAATTTGATCAGAAGAAAATAGGCGGAGTAGGAAGTAATTCCAATTTCCCTCCCCAATTATAGCGGAGACAGTACAAGATTACAATGACTTATACAAGCCTAGAAAAGAGAAAAAGAGGGTTAAAAAACCTTAATTAATGACTTTACATTTAATGTAATAAGAATAGTTATTACATTAAATGTAAAGTGATTAATTATTTTAGCCGTATCAGGAAATCGTTAATTTTCGGTATAGGAAACTAATTAATATATTATGCCTGACTGCAATCTGCCGAATTTCCTAGTCGTTTATCAGTTAAATGTTTCGTAAAAGATCAACAAACATACATGCAAACATTGTCATTAAGTATATTCATTATTTTTTCGATTTAAGCATTCATCAACACTAGATTCCAATTAATTTCATTGTAGTTCTTTGGTTTGATTGGTTGGTTGATAATAAAATAAAAGCTTGTAACGAGCTTCTGGAAACTGAGAGCTCCGTAGGCTTGAGCTCGTGTTGGGCAATCACACGATTGCTCTAAATCTGCCCATTCACTCTCTGTGGGAGACGGTTATCAATTCTCATTGATACATTACATTATCGTTTATGAATTAATGTGTACATTTATTACTAAATATTCCCCAAAGTATCTGAAATTGCCAAAAAGAAGTTTGTACGTATATTTGATTATCTTGCACAAAAAAACTACTGGACTGGAAATGAGATTTTTTGCACAGACATAAATTACAATCTAAAAGAACATACAAATGATTAAATAATGGTTCCATTGGCATATGTTGTCGCGTTTCGTGTAGTATGTGAGTAGCCGGTGGTCCACTGGAGGGGAGCAGGAAAAGAGCGGAATGCATCTACATGACAACAATTATGCGGATGTCTATGGGCGTCGGTAGACAAAAGCGTCGGTAGAAAAACTCAGTTTGCTCACACCCACACCCTCCGCAATAAAATGTATTACACCCGGATGAAACCGCGGGGCACAGCTATAATCAACGCGTATCAATGTCAAGGCAAGTCATCGAACTTTACTAAAAACCTGCAATGGATAGCTAAAGTTTCCTTGTACGTGAGAAAGGTCGCGACTCGGGACGTAACAGATTTTATCAAACTTTCAGTAAGAGGTAGTGCCTTGGTGCATTGCAGTAGAATAGGGCCGGCATGACAGGAGGTACCTCTCGTTCGTGTGTAAAAGTGACAGCCAAGCTGTCACTTTTGTAAGAAGCCTCATCGCTATCCCATGGTTCTTCCGATTGACGGATGACAAGAAATACCGTTGGATTTTAGTGGATAGGGGGAATGACTCGTAGCTTCCATGTCCCATACACCCTCAAGGTTTACCCTGTGCCCTTGCAGATGTTCTCTTTCCAGGGGTATCCCTAAAATCATTCCCCAGCGTATCCTCTAATAGGTTTTATATCTAACAAAAACCTATTATAGGAGAGGAGGAAAGAGGTGCATGACAATCGATTGACTGTTTCCTCATATACTATAAGAATAACGACAGTAATTGCTAACTAGTTATTGCGCGGGGTTTTGGTTGCCTTAATCATTGAAAAGTTTACATTCATGCCTACAAGAATTCCAGGTACATCCAGGGTACTGACATCCACCAACCTGCTCTTTCTACCTCTCTTGTAAGAAGAGAGGAGAAAGATTAGGAATATTTTTCATAGACCTATGTCTATGTTCAATGAATAACCTAGACGATAAAAATACTTCTGGAGTGGAAGTTGTTAGACCATCAATAAGAAGACACAAGCTAAGGCTAGTGTAGTATGCACAGTCATGAGGGTCCAACTTCGTGTCCCGGGTCGGACCAAAGTGTTATTGGGATCTTTCAATTTCTAAAGAAAAGTCCGAAGTCTGGAAGTTGACTTGACACCTCAGTGATATTTCACGAGGCGCGTTAAGCGTTCGATCCTGCGCCTGATTTCTCTCTGGTCGTGATGGATTGCCGTCCCGTCAGAATATGAGAACAAGGGAAAAGAGAGTGCTGAGCAATTAGCTAAACTCTATTGAGAATTACGTTCGTTGCCGAAACTCGGCTAGGACGACATTATTATCAGGTGTAGATGTAACGATACTTGATAGCTGCTAACCTTAACAAGTATTTAATTATAAGAATAACACATCTTCATGCCAGTTTATATATCATGACCGTTGAAATATAACATTTCGATTTGTTTTATACACAGTATATACAGAAAGGGCGCGTCAAAATGAACTTCAAGGGTGTTGGACTCGGCAGCGGCTGGGTGGATCCGAAACAGAGCTCTCTAGCTCAACCAGACTTTCTCTATCATATGGTAATGCTATTTCAATTTCCTAATTAAGAAGTAAGAGGTAGTGCCTTGCTGCATTGCAGTAGAGATGAAAACGGCACGACAGGAGGTACATCTAGCTCACATTATAATCTATTTAAAGTGATAGCTATAATGTCATGTTCCGTGCGGTGTTATTAATAAAAATTACTTTTCGCCTTATACTACGTTTGTAGAAACAACGACACTAACCATAGAAAAATGGTATTACATACGTTGAAAGTTCTATTATAACGCATTTTGAAAACCTAAATTGTTGACTAACTGAACTATAGTTCACTTCTGGGTGTCGGTTTTTCGCAACGGTCTGCGCGTGCCATATAAATTTACTTTCATAATTTTTCCCTGTTGTACAAAAAGAAGTATAACTTCAAAAACGTTTGTATACGAGGTATGACCATACTAACAAATTATCGAGTATCATGACGGGTCATGTCGCATATTAAAAGGAATTTATACATGACTAAGAAAAAAGGTAAATAATTAATATGTAATAACTAAATGTTACTAATTAATATTTGAGTTAATGTTTTTAGGGAGTCTTGGATAAAAAAGCATTCATAGAAATATCAAGAATAACTCAACAAATGTGCGATTTAATGGACAAGAAGATGTATGATGGAATAAATAAATTAAAGGTTCTCAGTCTTGTAATGATATTCCACGAGGCGCAGCGGAATATTAATTACAATAATATAAATCAAGCGAACGCAGAAGCCATGCTCAATAGACTGGCAGCGACTGTTAACAAATATGTGAAGCCAACTCTAGCCGTTGTGAACCAGAGCGTACCGTGGTCTTATCTATCTGAGGAGGTTTTCAACGATTTAACACCGAATTTCTATGAAGGAACTACGAAATATGGTAAGTTTACCAACCCATCAAAAAACTAAACGTAAAAATACAAATAATCTCATATCGGGACGCATCACTCCCATCTGTAGGAGATAGGGAGTGGTTCCCTCTTCCCATCGACAAATCGAAATAGAATTGACTCCCATGCACGTACCAGTATCGTGTACGGTTGTTAACTGCCGTGTTGCTTTTAAATTATCGCATACAGCGCCCCGCGGTTTTAGCCGGGTAACATGGTAAAATTTCATATTATAAACTTCACCCCCCTATTCACCCACATGGGAGTTGAATGTCTCAAAATCCTTTCTTAGTACCCATTTACATGAAGAAAGTAACCTTTGTACCAAATTTCAAGCTTCTACGTACAGTAATTTCGGCTGTGCGTATATTTGAACTAATCAATCACTCGATTAGTAACGGAAGAGTTCTATAGTTATAGATAGATTGCAACAATCAAGCTTAAGATTTTACTTGGCTAGTTTTTACGTATGTTGATATCAGTTAAAGTATTATGTCACCATTTTAGAAATATATCATACTGGTAGGTATACTATTTTTCCTAGTATTGATTTATATTTAACTAGCTTCTCACATCCTTCAGCGTCCAATCACATTTATCACTCTTATCGTGATGTTTCGTTTAGACAATTTAATCTCAACGTAATTCTAAACTTCATTTCAACACGGTATGATGTTACAATTTTGACAGGAGCGTAGATTATAATTGCTTCCTTGTAAAAGCTTTGTAATTCTATAACATCTAACCATAGATAGTATTATTTTATGCACGCAATGAGTAATTTGTTCCAGTGGCGGTACTGGGCGAAATAGGCATGCATTCCTTTTATTAAGTGTTATAAGTTTTACGTGTTAATCAGTGTGTCCAATTGTGGCACTGTACTGCACGGTTTGGTTGCGAATTTTAATATTTTACAGCACTCTCTGTCACGGGAGGACTGAGCTGTTAGATAACTAAATCAACTGGAGTGGAGTTGGTTGTCAATGAAAGGGCTGAGCAACCAGTTGACTATGACGTAATTTATGTTACACAAATTTATTTGTGATCGAGCCGTGATCCCAAGGGAAACTACTTATTTATTGGGATAAAAATTATTTATTTTTGAGACTATAATCTATAACTGTGCTAGATTTCATCCAAATCCAATTCAACGAACATACACACAAACCTCATGATACTTACTTTCGTTATTTATGATATTACATATTAGTACGAGTATGTTAATAGGATTATAATTTTCATCGGCGTGTTACGTCATAGGTCGTGGGTTCAAATCCCGCCTAGGTCATTTCTGTAAAAAAATTTAAATTATTTAAATTTGTAACAATATTAAAATATATTGTTGCCTACAACAAGTCCTTTCAGTACTTAGCACAGAACTAGGCTAGCGTGGTGTGATAAGTCCACAGTTAGTATTATTATTAGTTAGCTACTAATACTACTT
This sequence comes from Eumaeus atala, assembly GCA_017140195.1. Classification (NCBI taxonomy): domain Eukaryota; kingdom Metazoa; phylum Arthropoda; class Insecta; order Lepidoptera; family Lycaenidae; genus Eumaeus; species Eumaeus atala. Next base: position 139,791 of record JAFELO010000541.1, on the reverse strand, counting down.
TTTTACCGGTTTTCAGTGGAGGCACTATTGAATCAAACATCACTTAAAATAGCGATTTACAATGGCAACCTGGATGTGGTTACACCATTAGCTGGTATGTACTCATTTCAAAATCCCAAGCTATATACCTTTGTAGTTCAAGGGCACAATTGAGCAGTCGGAGCCTTGTTGTATTTGGAACATCCACATAGGGGATATGCAGTGAGTTTCTCTCTTCTAGTGGGCCTCCAATGTGCCACTGGAAAATCGTGCGCACGAAACGCGACAACACAGCAACCACTTTACGGCGATGCACATGACCATGAGCGAGTTACCTCCCCAATCGTATCTGTCCGATTCGGCTGCAATGCAGCATGGTAATATATATTAACAGCACCTCATCATCATCATCATTATCAGCCCTTATCGGTCCACTGCTGGACATAGGCCTGTTTCAATGAACGCCAAGACGGCCGATCTCCTGCTACTACCATCCATCCCTGACCAGCTACTGCACGGAGATCGTCTTCCTAATACCACCTACTGCTGTTTAATTATTGTTGAACTAATTCGAATGTTAAAATCATTCAGGTGCTACAAATTGGGTTCATGCCTTGAAGTGGGACAAAGCAGACTTGTTTATGCAAACGAGACGGACCATCATCCGAGGCTATCGTAATGGTTACTATAAATCGGTCGGATCTTTGAGTTTTTGGGCTGTTACCGGAGCAGGGCATTGGGCAAGTAATTTCTATACACTGGCAATTGTACAGTCAATGAAATACTATGGAAGTACCTAGTTGGCAGTATTTATAATAATATGGAAGCACCTAGTCGCCAGTATTTATAATACTATGGAAGTACCTAGTCGGCAGTATTTATAATACTATGGAAGTACCTATTCGGCAGTATTTATAATACTATGGAAGAACCTAGTCGGC
>JAFELO010000541.1:113746-138621 GCA_017140195.1 Eumaeus atala | reverse complement strand
AGTATTTATAATACTATGGCAGTACCTAGTCGACAGTATTTATAATACTATGGAAGTACCTAGTCGGCAGTATTTATAATACTATGGAAGTACCTAGTCGGCAGTATTTATAATACTATGGAAGTACCTAGTCGGCAGTATTTATAATATTATGGAAGTACCTAGTCGGCAGTATTTATAATACCATGGAAGTACCTAGTTGGCAGTATTTATAATACTATGGAAGTACCTAGTCGGCAGTATTTATAATACTATGGAAGTACCTAGTTGGCAGTATTTTTTTTACTACCAGAACCTATGCTGTGGCATTGAAGAGGAGCCTCATAAAGCTTGATAGGATTAACATGAGTGCTCGTCGCCGTATGGTGTCATGAGTGAGACGGCCTCCCTGGACATGATAATAGTTAAATTGGCTGTTATAAACATTCCCATATTGGGATGCATCTCACCCATCTGCGGGAGAGGATCGGGCACCCTGATGACACCATACGGCGATGAACAATCATAACAATCCAATGAAGCTGTATTAGGGTTCACTTCGTTTCCACAGTATAAGCTCAGGTCGTAAAAATACTGCCAACTAAGTACTTCCATAGTGTTTGATTGATTTCAGGAATGTGAGGAAGTGATATATCTCAAGGAATAGAGTGTTTGGATCTGGATAAAATGTGTGTTGGGATTTCTTCTATGTTGTGAATTGTTCTGACGTTGCTGGCTCAGTTGATGACGTGGCGGTTAGTCCGCGTGTTACGTCAGAGGTCGCAGGTTCGAATCCCGCCTAGGTCATGGTTATGTATATATGTATTATATGTATTTCTATAATAAAAATTTTGAATATATAAAATTTCTTATTATATAGAATATTAAATAGTATATTAAATATATTTCCGTGGTTAGTACCTGCAGCACAAGTCCTAACGGTACTTAACACAGGACTGGGCTGGCGTAGTGTGGTAAATCCACAGATATTATATTATATTGTTATGGTTGATTTATCACGTCATATTTTGTTTTATAATTATTTTAACATTTGATTGCAGGTCCCTGAAGATAATCCGATTGCTATGGAACAAATATTAGAACATCTGCTAGCGTTAGACGAAACTGACTGAAAACGGTGTAACATATGATACAGTACGTAATTTTTGTATTTATTAAACTATATATACATGTATGGAATGTTGTTTGATTTTTTAGGACTTTAAGTAACAAGTATTTAATCTCTTCCTTAACACATGCCTATTACGGCCTTGGGTGTTTGGGGTATAACCTATTATAGACGCATGATGTATGATTTAGTGATCAATAATACAAAAAGCCTGACGAAAACCTCACAAAAAAAATGAAAAATAAAATAACACCTTTCGTTTTTACCAGGCATTTATGCGCACTTCCATGCCCAGTAACACGTTCGTCAAACTGTACTATCGTCAAAATAGCTGCCGGCTTCCTAGCGAACTCGGAGTTTTGGTACCTATGGATTTATCTTTCTTGGACGATATCAGGCTGATACTTAAGTGGCTTAAAGTGTTCCCCGGAAAGGAATATATGGTGCAGAAAATGACCTTATTAGTGTTTTTCAAAATTATTTGAGTACTCGACCCTTTCCAGCTTAAAAGCCCCCTGTTGACCACTTTGATGAAAAACAAATTTAATAATATAATTAAGTAATACTAGCCTTCTCTTTCGTAATTTCTTTATTTGAATACCTACCTATATTTATTAGTAAAACCTACTAATCTCAGGAACTACAGGCCCGAATCGAAAAAAGTCTACCATGATGCCACTACTAGTAGGACCGGAGTTACGCGGGTGAAACCACGGGGCGATGCTAGTAATCTATATATAGAGAGAGACTCTTAGTCATCTGCGTTTAACCACTTTAAAGGCACTCAGGTACCTATCATGCTCATTACCTTTAGTATAATGTGCTTTGATCGATTACCGAAGAGTGAAGGAATTTACCCTTTCAAATTCGTAAAAACGAGTATCTTGTGACACTCCATGATGCGCTTGTAAAGTTATATAACGTGTCATATCATAAAAGGATCTTATTTCAACGAGGTACATGTAACGTAATACATGACATTGGAGGCTTTTAATCAGACGGTGATCAGAGCGGAAACGAGCAGAATTCGGGTCATTTTGCATTGAAGAGACCGGAAGTATGTAAATGCTTCACTTGTGTTGTTTGTGAACGCGATAAAATGAGTAGGTATGTTCCCAGCTACGTAAAATAGAATGTACAAAAAATCTTTTGAACTTAATAATAAAATAGGGAATGTTGGATAGGTTAATTAATAATTAAAAATTATAAAATATGTCAGTAAGGAAGTACCATAAACAATGCCTAGGCTACTTTCTCAGGTATAAAGGAACAAAAGATCCCGACTACTGAAAAGAAAACTACAAGTCCTATACAGTCGGGCCCCATTAGTTTTCAAGTACATTTTTGCCAAGGTTTAAAAAATATGGCCTGCATCGGCAATGAATGCGTTTTTGGCAATGAATAGGCAATTACTAAATGCTATGAAGGTTGATTAGTCTAACGCTCTGCGAGATATTAGCTGCTAAAGTGATAAAAATTGTGACCTCTAACTTTTGAACTACCGAGGGGAAAATTGTATATTTGCAGTATTCAATAAAAATTTCAAACGAAAATTGATTAGAACAAAATCAATTTGGTAATTTTAAGAGATATGCGATTTTTTTGGTTTGGTTTGGTTTGCTTGGTTGCTGCTATGGAACCCTTCATAGGCGCGTCCGATTATTTTCTTAAGGCGATGACGAGCGGACACTGAGACAGGCGCTAGTCTCGTTGCACTACCTTAAAATGTTAATAACAAAATAGCCTCCTCTATAAACTCCAAAACAGCGTTACCTTCTCATGGCACTCCAGTTCTAACGTTTATGTATACAATAATGACGTCTGCCTCGTGGTCTAGTGGTAAGCATCTTGAACTACATTGGAGAGGTCCTGGGTTCGAGACCCGCATCGAACCAAAGTGTTCTTGGGATTTTTCAATTTTTAGAAATTGAATAAATGAATGAATGTTACAAGCCCCGTGCAACGGAGAGGCTCTGATTCCTCTCCGGTGGTGTCGGAATGCCGTCCGATTGAAATAGGAGAATGAGGGTACAGGGAGTGCACTTGTGACTGCACACACACTTGTGCATAATAACATGTCCAGCGCTGGTCGCCATAGCGACGGCCACTGTGGCCGAATGAAGCTAGGACGACATTATTATTACTGAGGACTTAGCTCGATATTCCCCTATCACGGCCACCGGCAGCGGTAAATCCCACGCCGCACTTTCGTAGAGGTACCTGTCCTGTCGCGCCGGCCTGCACTACCTCAGACCCCTAGGCACGTAGGTATAATACTTACGTTGTGTACGGCAAACCAATGAAAATTGACAATGATTAAATAGTCTTTTTGAGCAATAAAAAATCCGCTTGTAACTGGATACACACTTTCAAGACCTCGCGTCGTCCACGAATGTATTGAATAGGACAGCCGCTGCCGTCTCACGGGGTCATGAGATTAGCGAACAATGGAATACCTATCAAGCCATAAAATTAAAAGAACTTAATGTAATGGCCTCTGAAACGAATTGGGTACATTTTAATGCAATTTACGTTTCTACGCTAACGAGAAGTACCTAACTAAATAAATATATTAGGGACCGGTCACCTAGCGCGCGGAAAAAACGTATTTCGCTCTACTCATGGCGTCGATCTTCCTTTCCACCCCAAACCTAGTATCGTCGCCCGAAGATCACTCATAGCAATCCGATGAAGCTCTATTGTTCACCGCTGTCTAGTTGAGTAACCAAACGTGTGATCTGATTTGGGTATAAAATAATAATTTAACACCTCATATGCTAAAACCCGTCAAACCGTTCAGATGGCAACATAAAATTTTATCGCGGCTAGAATATCTGTAGATTTGATGTCGATGACGGCAAGTCGGTACAGTGCAGAGTCGTTGTACAGTGCACTGGCGTACAAACGCAACCGAGAAGTGAAAGGAGAGTAAGAAGAGGCTCAACATTCCAGCGAGGTCTGTATATAATGTATACATACACTTGAAAAAATATTGTCATCTTTCCGACGTAGTCAGGTAAAACATCAAGTCTTCTAGGAATATTTAACTTGCGCATCGTAACAGACAGTGTCGCATTCATTGCAGCTGATTTGTACTATGACGTCATATTTTTTAGTGCATGCAGCCAGCGCTATCGACATAAAAGACGTAGGTGTGAAATAGTTCTTTTTACAACTTTTATCTTATACATGTAGACCAAAATACAGATAAAATATGTTTTATCTGTATTTTGGAGCATTGAATAAATGAAATTCTTTGCTACTTCTATACAATGTGCAAAGAATTTGAAGTTAGCCTCGATTTCCCTTTGATTCCATCACCTAATCTTGGATTGTGACGTAAAGATTAAAATTTTGCGTAGTAAGCCACGACCCAAAATATACCTATAAAGATATAGAATAATGTTATCGTATTTAATTTAAGATTTAAACTTTTCACGTCAAGTCGGACGACTTGAGAATGCATAGGATCTAGTAATGTTATGATTTGTATAGAGATTTGAAGTTAGCTAGAACCTATCCAATAATAATTTATATGAACCAACATAAGTTAGCCTAGCTCGGTTAGTAGCGTTTTCGGTTGGACGTTGACTTTTGGGATATTCTGTATATGCCAGGGATCGTATCCGCATTCGGCAGTAATGCACTTCTACCTACCGCTTACTTTCTAATGTATAGATTTACGGAAGATGGAGGAGTTTGGGACCAATTCTATAATACTATAGGCACGTTTAAACTGCCTTTTTTTGCGAGATGGTAATTCAAATGATTTCCTTTTATGTATTTTATTTTTCACTTTCGTCATGAGAGGCAATTAATGATCTGTGAAGCATGACTCACCATAGGTTTACATATGTTTGGCTGTATGGATTTCTCGTAAGTTTTAAAAGTGGGTGGGTATGCTGGTTGATACGTTTGGGCAGTGGCAGATTTTCCCTTATGCCGAGGGTGAGGTAGTTGGTCCGGTGGCCCGCAAAATAATGAAAAACGACAAATTTTCAAATTAAAAAAGTAGAATAAATGGCTTAACATTCGACACAAAAAGGGGCCGCCATATAAGAAAGGGAATGGCTTCCTCAGGAGTAAGGTGTGAATAAGTCTTAATTTTTTTTAATTTTTTTTAGTTTTTTTATATTTACACCGTGCACATCGACCGAGTGTATCGAGTAAGTATGGTAGAGTAAGGAACAAGATAAGAATGAAAAGAAATAAATCTACAACATTATCTTTATTTTATATATCTAATTATTTCCGTGATATAAATAATTAAGTATATATTTACAATTATAAATATTATGATAGAAAAATTGTTTTCAAATAACGATGCACCCAAACAACTTAAAACATTGATTTCACAAACAATATATTTATTTGATTATAATCGATCATAAATAAATAGTTACACACGTTAGGTATACATGTCGCAGTCGGATTGTCTAAACCGCCGTATTTCATTACGCCTAGCCACATTCAAATATAGCGCCGTTTTATTTTGTGGCGGGCCTACGATTAGCATTACTTCTTAGATTCAATACGGCTGTGTGAAGTTGCACCAGAAAGAGTTCGGCGTTAGACGTTAATAAATAATGCTAGCCTAATTGAAATAAAGTGAATCATTATCGGTCTTTTTTGACACGTTTTAGTTCCTCATTATAACACTCGCGGCGTTGCTTGACATGACAACAACAATGGCGTGGATTGTCGAAAACAGAGAAATAAGAAAGACAGGTTCGCCTAAGCCTTAGTTAGATTATTTTTTATTTGCACTCAAAATACTTGGCCTAACTTTCATACATGTTTTGATCACCATTATTGCGTAAAATCAAGAGTTTCAATGAGGCTAAACGTCAGCCGCCATGTTGAAGAACGTCTCGCAATGTCAATACGGCTAATCGATGGCACTGTTTTGTGACTCGCCATCGGCCCTGTTTTTTAAAAAGGATAGCCGTAATGTAATTCGGCGAATTGTACAATACGACTACGACATCCACACTCATGTTAGTATGGTAAATATGTAAAACAAATAAATGGTAAACAATTGAAAGATTTAATTTTTACGTGTTTGTATTTATTTGATAATACACCTTTGATAGACGGGATTGTAAGACAATCTTGTTTCACCACAGAACTTTGGACACAAATTCAATCATTTTGGGTTTTGGGTAGGATAACAAAAGTGTCTCCGTCAGAAATGTTAAAGTTTCGGGCTATGATAAAAATATGCGTGAAATAGTGTGACATATCGATAAATAAACGGATTATCGAGACTTCTTACTGTCGTGTGTAACAATTATATTTTTGTGTTACAGTTTATGTTTCTGCTATATACAAGCCCCAAGTTAGCAAATACCGCAAGTAGGTTAGTATAACAACTTTATCATTTATTTATTTATTAAGTCTACACTTTTTTAAAACGTGTGCCCTTGGGTAGCTTAAGAGCAGCATATACACTCACCTGGTTATATTAAAGTTACAGACTTTTTTTCTTACTTTTACACAATAATGACTAACAATCTTAGGAAATATTTACTTTAAAAGAAAAGATTCTTTTAAAGTAAATATTTCCTAAGATTGTTAGTCATTATTGTGTGTTACCCCATCCTTACAAACATCTTACCTTAGACAAACGTATTTAAAAGAAATATCTTTAATAAAACTATTCGAGTATACCGTTGTTTATTTAAAGTTTATTTAAGCTGGGCGTTTCAGAAGCTTTATAGCAACCAACGCCACAGGTGGAGCTTCTGAAACGTCGGGCTAGTTAAATAATTAAATTAACCGCGGTAAAATTAATAAAAGTTTTATTGTAATGACTGACGTTCGCATAAATTTAAGACATACAATATCTTTAACCTTGATACATTTAATTTAGGTAATATATTCATAATTTTATTTTGAATAATAAAATATACATTTAATATGAGGCTCTTTATTTGTTGAAGCTGTATTTGAAACAGGAACAATAATTACAATAATAAAATACAATCCACCAAGAAAACATAGCACACTTTTACTTGTACTAAACATAGACAAATAGCATAAATACTACGTACATAACAGTAACGACACAATCCCTTTTATTCATAGGATACATTTATAATATACATTCGTAATAAAATTATAGATAACTGTTACCAGTGACGTCAACTAGCAGCGGAGTCGTGTACATTTCGAGTAATATTAATATGAGTCACCTAGCAACAATATCGCACACACTTCTATGTCTGTGGGTGATTTCCTTTTATGCAGCAATGTGTACGTCATCATCAACACAGTGCGTATCAGTGTCAACACTGTGCGTATCAGTGTCAACACTGTGCGTATCAGTGTCAACACTGTGCGTATCAGTGTCAACACTGTGCGTGTCAGTGTCAACACTGTGCGTATCAGTGTCAACACTGTGCGTATCAGTGTCAACACTGTGCGTATCAGTGTCAACACTGTGCGTATCAGTGTCAACACTGTGCGTGTCAGTGTCAACACTGTGCGTGTCGTCCGTGTCAACGCCGTCTACGAGTGTTGACAGATCAACATGGTGTGCACAGCACCGATACAAAACTTCTTCTTGTATTTTGGTGAGCACTGTGTTTGTAAGCGTACTAAGTGGCATGACACCAGTGTTCACACTGCGAGGTACACTGCGCCTGCGCGTCTATTTAAAAACCGAATTTACATGTAATAATTTCACTGTCATGTTTCATTTTTGCCCGTTTACAGTTTAAATTTAACATTAGGGCGCGCGACATGACAGATAAAAGTGCTGCCTTTGTATTTCGTGCACGGTCCAAAACACCTACAAGTTTTTTTGGTGTCACCGACTTAGCTGTCAAAGTTCTATTAAAACTGACAAAATAATTGTTAATTTCTAAACTTTAAATAGAAAAGAAATAAATATCAGGTCAACATAAAAGCTATACATATAACTTTCAAAATATCAATGACATTATTAAGGTCTCGTATTTTTAGGGGTAGCATACCTTATCATTTGTCACAGTATTTAGTCACTTTTTGTACCCCTTCCGATCTGGGTCCCTGCATTCTCCCGCAAAATCCCTGGTCCTATTATTACTAAATGGTCGAATGTTTCACATCTACATAATCAGTCTTGTAGTAAACCACGTACGTGTGCTAGGAGAGTCGGGCGTCGGCGAAGCAAGTGTCGCACACGCGAACGGGTTTGGCGCTGCCCGGGAGCGCCGCGGTCTTCTCGCTGCACGCGCCGCAGAATATGTTGCCGCACCGTCTGCAGTGGTGCTGGAAGGAAAAACGACAAGTAGTATTGATTACAATAAAACTACTTTTACAGATTTTATAGCAGTTTATTATTTAACTAGCCCGACGTTTCTGGTGGTTTTCACCAACCCTGGTCACGGGTTGAATTCCCTAAAAGTATTTTTATTTTAATGAGTAACATTCGCGTAGACTTAAAACATCAATAAGTAGTTTTGAAGTAATACTTCGTTGAGCAAGCTTAGCTTGTGGAGTAAGCTTTTGGGGAGAAAAGGGCATATGTAATTTAGGAGAAGATAAAAAGAGTTTCGTATATTCCTCCACAGAGATCCCATAACTAAATAAATTTTACTTCGGTCGATAAGATTACAGTAAAATTTCTTTACTTGCATACATAAATATACAACTATCTCAACTATGACTATATCGTTATGATCGATAATTTACACAGTCATAAACCAGCAGTCGAAGCCTTTTAATGTCTGCAGACATCCTTAAGCATCCGCAAAGAAGTTGTGGAGACATGACCTTCTTCCACCTGGCATAGATGTCACTTGATATTATGTATGAATTATGTAACTGGTTTCCGTTCTCCATACTTATATTTTAGGTTTACCTTCCTCCTCGCAATGGTGAATTCTTTGGCACAAGCGGCGCACGCTGTGGCGTCCTTGTCGCTGGTCCAGTTGGGCGTCTCCTCTGCGGACGTCACGCGTGCCTCCTTCTCCAGCAGCTCGGCCAACTGCAGCTTGTTCTCGCTAAGCGTCGCGCCGACTTCTTCCAAAGTCTTCTGCGCTTCACAGTATTGTGTTCTTAAATTATGTTGCTCCTCTTGGAGAATCAAATATTTCTAAAATACAAGATTGGGCTTAAAAAAGATAACATAATTTCTTTAGTAGCTTATATAAATAATAATACTTATTTAGAGTTTTCGCCGTCATGTAATGTTAATACAATTTCGTGGGTGAAACCAAATCGGTGTCTACGACTTTAATCTATTTACTGATGTTACTCATTCCCTGAAGGAGTACACGCACATTTGAAGAAAAAAGTTCCATTGCTCCATGACACGCTGGCTGTTACGCTTCGTTCATACGATGCCTTAAGGAAGCGAAATGGGCACGCACGTTCGTGGAGGTCACAGACCTCCAGAGATATATCAGTACGGAGGGTTCGATACATAAAATATTTTTGACATGATAACGTATAAGACAACACAAGCTGCATGTACTAACATGCATGCCTTCATAGTAACTTACTTACATAGTAACATAGCCCGCAAACGATAGACCATAACCGGCCTCTTTCACTCCATAGGCGATGCACGCGCACATAACAATTAGAGCATCGTTATTTACTTACCTGTCCTATTGATTTAAGAGAGTCTACTTCTTGTGTTAGCGCAGAAATTTTGTCTCGATCTCTCACCATTGAATCCTGAAATAATCATATGACATGTTGAGTATAAGTTTACGTAATATTTGTAACCAATTTGGCTTTTTTGGTTTGGGGTTGGATCGAAGTAAACAAGTGAATGGTAAGATTTCGTCAACATCTATGACACATATTCACAGTATATCTAGCACTTTTACGCTATCCCCTTTATGATCCGGACTTGGTCAAAGCTGTAGTGTTGCAAACATAAATTATAATAAGTAGTAAAAAAATATTAAAAGAACAAAAAGCCCGCCTCGAAAAGAAAAAATCGGGCAGTAGGGTAAGTAAGTTCTTACTGAGATTTTATAAATGTTTTCCGACTGTAAAAGTCTTGTCTTTATATTTTCAGATAGCAGTTAGCAAAATATTTTATGTTTTTTAGTTTCTGTTAAATTAAAACTACACTTATGGAGTTGTAATTGAAATCTCTACAATTTGATACTCAACTTGACGATTAATTCTTTTTAATTTTAAGGTCTTGATGACAGTGATGAAGACGAAGATACTTCATACGTGAAAATCCTTCCAGCCGTTTACGAAATAGGAGGCAATGCAGAAATCTACATACATACAAACTCTCGAAAAACACTACCTTTCTTCTAACGCAGTTGGGTAAAAAGTTTTCAATTCGTACAAAAATGTCCGTTACATTTATACTATTTTCGGGTAATATTCAGTACAGTTGTGTTTTATTTTTCCATATTAATATTTATTTATTGATATCTTCATTTGTTTTAATGGAACAAAAAACAGCTGGCGTTTACAATTTTCAGCGTGTACTATATACATTTTTTTTTCGGAGGGACCTACTAGTGGTTGGCGGCGTTTGTCCAGCCTTAATAGTTCGACTTTTCGACAGCGAAGACTTTTGTATCTTTAGGTTAGGGAGACGATAGGGGGACAGACACCCTTCTCCCGCAGATGGGAAGAGATGTACCGGGTTGATTGTGGGCGTACCCTAAAGTAACTATTTTTGGGACACAAAAGGGGGAAGCAGTCCCCCTCCCCACACAAGTGGGATGCCGTTTAAGTTGTGGTGTCGTGGATAAGGATAATTGAGCTCGGTTAATGTTTGGCTTATCTGAGGCCGGCCTCCCCCTCTGACGGGAGGGGTTAATTTGCGTTACAAATCAGCAAAAAGCCGTGCACTTGATTTATTTATTATTATTAGAGCTCTCTAAAGTCGCGTTATTTTTTAAATATCTAAGCTCCCAACTTACGGATTTGAACCCGGACTCGTTTCCGTAAGTGGTGTGTGAGTTTGTCATTAAGAATGACAATATATACCTTCATATAAGTGTTTACAAGGTATAAAGTTCGCTCATAGGAACATCTTTTGCTTTGAATCTTAGTAGCACCAGTAGGGTTGGTGATACCTTCCCGGCCCTGCTGGTCACCGCTCACGTACAGGGAAACTACGAGGTAGTGTTTAGTGTGATTAGCGAGAGTTAAGTAGCTTATTGACGGCGATGGGATGATGGTAACACATCTGCACTAGTAAAGCTGTGCGGAAGTTTTTTGGCGTCGCTAGTCAGCAAATGGACTGATTATTTAACTGGGCTATCTATATCAATAACGTCGTCCTAGCCGAACTTCGGCCACTGGGGCCATCTCTATAGAAACAAGCCAACTGCGCAGTTATATTATATATTATAATGCACAAGTGTGTGTAGGCACAAGTGTACTCCCTGTTCCTTCATTCTTCCATTCCGATGGGAAGGCAATCCGTAGGACTGACGACTTAACGTGCTCTCTAAGGCGCGGAGGTGTGACACCGCCGACTTCCTGACTTGAGGCTGTTGTTAGAAATTGAAAAATCCCAATAACACTTTGGTCCGACCTGGGACTTGAAACCAGGACCTCACGACTATGGTTGAACGTGCCCACCACTAGGTAAACACGTTGTAAAAACAACTACCACGAGGCAGACTTTTTTACCGTATCAATTTTACAAAGCTGAAGAGTTTGTTTGTCTAGTTGAACGCGTTAATCTAAGAGACGACTGGTCCGAATATCCAACATTCTGTCGTTGTTAGACAGGCCAATCACCGAGGAAGGTCATAAGCTATATACCACCATTTTATGACATATAAAAACGCGGGTTATGCAAGTGAATAAATAAAACCTTACCTGTAAAGATATCCTCCATTCCCTCTCTATTTGCAGGTCACTCTCTGCCGACGCCACTCGTTTCTCAGCCAACGCCGCCTTCTGTCCTAGTGATCGAGAATTCTCTTCCAAACATTTTCTCGTATTCCTATCTTCTTTTAATCTACGTGTAGAAAAATAATAGTGCTTTTACTTTAATCGTGAAAAAGTTAAAAGGTACGGACTAAAAACAATGCATGCACCGTTTCTTATAACCACACACTTGCTCCGGAGGAGCTCAATTACCCATGATTATAGCAACACTAACGGCCGGTTTCGCGGGTTACTGTTACAGCGACAACTTTAGAGCAATTCTGTACGCAGCTATCTCAAGTACCTCATAAATGCTTCGAATAACTTTATACAATCGGACATTTAGATAACGGGCGGACATTGAGGGAATGACAAGTTTTTGCGTTCAGATAATTGATTTGCAAAAATACAAGATACTCGATTTCATACGTCAGTCGAAAGCATCCGTGATTGAACTTAGATATATTTTTTTGCAAAGTCAACCTTACACGTACGATTTTAATCCGTTTTTTACAAAGCAGATTCTATTTGAAAGAAGTGCATAATTTAAACATATTTTCTTGCAAAATCAACCTTACGCGCATGATTTTAAATTGTTTTTACAATGTACATAATTTGACAATTGCACATCTTTTATGTGGACGGTTTTGAGACACTGTCTGTGTAACTTTTTAAATCAATGTTGGAGGCATATATTTTTTTGAATGCAATATGGTGATATTTTTAATATTATTGACCGGATTGGAATAAACGATATTATGAATTGCTACACCGACGAGTTAGTATGTAAGTAGCTACATTGCCAGCGTTTAAATAATATCTACATACAACCGATACAAACAACCGCACCTTTTGATTACGTTGACTTAAAGTTTAAGTCTTTCTATGGTCCTAGTGATTGAGGACCCCTGTGTTTCAAGTGAATTTCACCTTGATACTTCCACGTGTTTCCGAGATAAAGGGTCTTGAGACGGATAAATATACGGACAAAAAGTGGTTCTATGTGTATGGGCTAGCTAACTGATTGGTGAGTTCAGAGGAACATACTCAGTTGATTTATCATTATCAGCCCCTATCGGTCCACTGCTGGACATAGGCTACTTTCAAAAAAGCGAAGACGGCTAATCTCCTGCTATTCGCATCCATCGTGGGTTAGCTACTGCACGGAGTTCGTCTTCCCATCTGGGGAACGGTCGACCAACACTTCGTTTTCCTAGACGCGGCCTCCACTCCAGAAACTCAGTGGTCCGTCTGCCATCGGATCTTCTGAGTGTGACCAGCTCATTGCCAATTCAGCGAGCTTATTCTTCGTGTGATATCGGAAACTTTGGTTCTCTGCCTTATGACTTCCTTACGAATTCTATCGGACAAGGAAACACCCAACATAGCACGTTCAATAACACGCTGAGCTACCGCAAACCAGTCCTAAATTGGATGAAGACTTTTGTTTTCTAGCTCTGCGGTATAGTCGACGTGTGAATGTGACGAAGCTTCCGGAATGCTGCCCAACCCAACTGAATCTTACTATCGGCTTCTTTTTCGAAGTTATGTCTACCTAATTGCAATAGTCAGCCGAGGTAGCACCATCGACGTTGACTGGCCCAGGGAGAACGTGTTCGTTGAGAACTATACTTCTAGACCTTTGTCTTGTCCAAGTTCATCCTATGGTCAATACGTCGGGGGATTCATTTAGGCTGTGCAACATTTCCCGCAAGCCCTCCAACGCCGCTATAAGATTAGTCGATTAATTATGACCTAAAAACACCGACTTATTATTTTAATGTAGATTACACGTGTTAAGGAAATGGGTAAATATGGCGATGTTAAAAAAAAATAAACTAGGCATAAATAATTATTTTAAAAAAATGGGTGATTTTGTAAGCAAATGAGGTATGCTAGGTAATTTAAAAAATATAGTACAAGTGACATTAAAAAAAATATATTGAAACCTCGTTTAGTGAAGTTTGTAGAATAATGCAAGTATGTGACGCGCACTTCTGGCGGCATTGGAGATTACGTTTCTGTATATTAAAACGTGTAGAAAAAAAAATCCATCTCGTTTTTAAAGAATTGCTCGGAAGTTGATGCAGTTGAATTTTAAACGGAGAATCAAATTTTTTTAATACAACCCATTGTTGTAAGCTCAAGATTTAAACCTAACCTAAGATGACAATAAACATCATCACTTTGCTAAAATATACTTCATGTAGATGCCTTCCTGCTGTTCTACTGGGTTACCAGTGAACATTTGGTTTTCTAGCAGTAAGTACAGATTTTGGGATGTTTCATTGTGTTAATAATAATGTGACGGCGAAAGCTTATCGGTGTCGGACACGTCGGTTACAACTTTAGCAAGTTGTTTCTATCCATTGTATCGATTGCTCACAGATTGCCTCAACAATTTCTTTTTTCATGGCTCCGACTCGACTGAGGGTTGGCAGAAATAAATAAGCTCGTAGCAAAAGGGTTTTAGAAAAAAAAGCTCGCACTGGTGTTACCAACGAAAGATACAAAGCATGTCAATTTATAAAAGTTGTTTACGTAGATTACTATACTATAACACCTAACTTCCCTCGGTTTAGTTATTTTTTCGTTGAGAAATGTCGCTTTTCTGAAGTTCCGGTTCTCGCTCCAAATATTTAGGTAAGAGGTATATGATCCCATCTTTTATAAGCAGTCGATGGACTAAGAAAACACCTAAGATAAGTGCAACAGTAGGATATTATTCCATATAAAAATTAAACAAATAACTGGACAATACATTTCGATTGACTCATGTCGATAAATAATAGACAAGATCATATCCAATACTAAAAAAATAGTGGCTATTATAAAAAATGTTTATACTATTTTATGAAATAAGCAAACTAAAATATACTTTTAATGAAATGCTTAAGGAACTTAACACATAACCAGCTAACCAAGTTTTGAAAGAACCAGTGTTATATGTACTTAATAATAAATAAAAAAAAAACAGCGAAATTTCGAATCGGAAACGACACGTCAGCTTGCATACAAGATGATACTTACCATTAGCCTTTCTATATCCAAGTTAAAAAATGTAAAAATAATATAACTATTAAAATAAAGTGGAACAGTCTGATATTAACTAAACAAAAAATATAAAAATGCACAATTAATATTTACAATGACATGGCAAACCAACACAATAAAAAACAAAACAAGCATGACTGTGGTCGTACAAATAAAAATACTCGAAACTGTATATCGTTTATTAAAAAGAAGGCTTCACATACTATGGATTTCGAATTACAAAACTATAAAAGAAACCAACTTAGGTTCACTTTACATTTTATATATTTTAAAGCTACAAAAAATGCTATAATCAAGTAAATTATTTATTTTTATATAATTTAAGAATAGTTAGATACATAAAACCAGATCAACTATTATGCTATAGTCTATTTATTAAATCACATTTTAATAATACTCGAAATATCACTGAAATATTTTTTTTTTTTTGGTATAGCGCATATCTTTAAGACATAACCTATTTCAATATTAACAATATAAAGAAAATTAAATTACATTAATGTGTTCAATAAAATAATTCACAATAACAATAATAAGCCTTACAACTTTAATGTTATAACTTATATTACAACCACAGCAAAGAGAAAGCGAAAGCCGAATGCCGTCCCGTACGAGGTAATAAAATTTATAAAAATATTATTTCAGTCAATAATATCGTGGAGGTTTGCCAATGTCAAAGTAAATACATCGATACACACTGCGCCTAGATGCGACTTTGTTTGATATGTCAAGCAATATATTTTGTCTAGGCACTGTTAAAGCGACGATGCGTTTTAATATAACATGAAAACCTACTTCTCATCGAGCTGTTGTATTGTGTTGCCCATTGATTCAGTCTTTGCTTCCAATTTGGCTATTAACTCAGTTTTATGTTTCAAGGAACTTTCACATTCCTAAAACAAAGCCAGCATTAAACTGAATGATCACGTTAGAAATAGCTGTTGTAGTGTTGTGTCAAACTTATGTTAGAATAAAACATAGGTCAAAGTGTTAAATGGGTTCATATTTTACTTAAGGTATGTCAAATATATAAAGATAGTATAACGTGGACATGTCTCGAAAATATATTTGTAACGCAGGAGTTTAACATTTAGTTTTTAACGTTAGAATCTAGACTCCTAGAGAATCATTTATTACTGTTTAACATCAAAAGTTAAACCATTTATTGTACGTTCATAAAAGACATGCCCACGCATGTGATTCATAATAATATTTTTAAAGCGTTATTAATATCCTTCTTAATGTCTAAGCAAGCTATATCTTTGGATGTTCATGGTTTCACGAAGACATGGGTAACCTAACATTTGTTTCCAACTCGAATATAAGAGAATATATATATTTTTAGGAGAGCATTACATTTAATCAGGAAAACAAGAACAAAAGAAAATAGTAAATGTAACCATATCTTTAGATAGCACAATTTTGGAGGCACCCAAAATTCCTAGAGGCTTGCATTGGATTTACTGTAATGATTTCGAGTTCAAAACATTATTTCGGTAGTTATAACACTAGAACGAACTTAGTTTTATGTATATTATATACTCTACAGATACGAGGAAATACCACCGTATCCTAATATAGATTCTAATAAAACATATTTACAATTCACTACGATTTAAGCTCGATTTACACAGAGATGGCAGCGGCCGGCAGCTTACTGGCGAGAAATTTCAAGTGATATTTTATTATAACAATGAAATGTAGTATAAAATTAAATAATACTAAAACTGCTTGCAGTTTTAGTATTATGCTAGCAGTTTCTCTGCTGGCCTCTGTATGCTAGCAGTTTCTCTGCTGGCCTCTGCCATCCGAGTGCAAGTTGAGTCTTAAAGTGAGGTACTAATCTCCATGAGCGACCGATTTGTCAGCACTGCTAATTTTGCGAAATGGTGGTATTTCCTGTAGATTCAATCTTTTGTTAGGCGGACCTTCATCTCTCGACTTTGTACCCTTTTGAGCGGTGCTCTGTGACCTAAACGAGTCTAATTTTTCACTTATGCTACTGTTAGTGGGAGATTTTAGGGCTTTAACTAGTTCATGATCTGGCCCTAGGAATTGATTGTACTTTTCGAGGTTGTGAAGTATTTTGCCAATTTGCTCGGCCTTCCCTTGGAGTCTGGAGACCATTTCACCTTTCTGCGTCAGTTCCATCTCGCATTCCTTCCATACGAATGGCGCGGCATTGAGCAATATAGGAACGGTTAGTATTATTTAAATATTTATAAATAGCGAATAGATAAATAATTTTGATTCATCACATCTACTATAATAGCATAAGATAAACAGGGAAAAGAAAGCAAGAAAGGAAAGAAGGGAGCGCTTCTAAACATCATGTGACATCGCAAATAATCTCAATGTTCTTAGATCTCTCTTGATATTATAAATAATTTGGTATAGAGTATTTTAGTGCTAGTGGAACAAGCTTGCTCACATGCAAAACAGAGTTAGTTATGGCTTGCATAAATATGGGAATAGGTTTACAGAAAAGTCAGAGAGGTACACGTTTCAACATTTCAAAATATAATAAATATATTTATTTTTCTAGGCGAGATCACATTTGAGTTTAACTAAGTTACTAGTTGTAACGCACATTTAACGATTACATAAATTTATTTTGCGTAAAAAATTCTTACATTTACGCGCTTCCATTTTACCTATTGTCGCAGGTATAATAGGAACAAGTAGATGTTAAAAATAACAATTGTCATTATGCAGGTTATTTTTTAATACACAGGTTCAAGAAAATTAGTTTTCAAGTGGACATGTATAATTCCATTAAGAACCCATCTGTTAGGACAGCACATTCAATGCTAATTAATAATAAGAAAGAAAATGTGTGTGCAGAAATTTGAGGCTAATTTATATTTTTGTTTCTCTGTTATAACAATCAATGGGAAAGTGTAAATATGAGCCGAGTTTTAAAAGTAAAGATTCATTTTAATTACATTCGATAAGAATGAGAACTAAAGAGGCTTTAGCGAGGGTCGAGGTGTGCTGAGTTAAACAATAACAGACCGACACAATAATCCGTCAAACGAGTCGTGGGCGACAAACGTTCTGCTACCCACGCGATTAGAATTAATTTATCGGGTCAACGTTTGCGAGTTGTACCTTTTGCGATGTTTCATATCAGTAATCTATACTTATTATAAAACAATGTTTCCAAAAATTGTCTGTCTGTATTTGATTGATTTTAATAAAAAGAAGATACTGAACAGTTTTTCATTCGGTTTCCACTCACGGATGGAGCAAAGTTCTAGTGTATAAAGGTATCAATTTGACCCTAGAATTTCATAGGCGATACCGGAGCAGATTATTAGTAAAAATATAATAAAATTAACATTGCAATGATTTAAAGTGTATTAAAATTGTATTTTGTAGAAAATTTGATGATGGTATATTATATTGTACGTTAAAACTGGTACTCATATTGTATTGTTTGAGACTTAAATTCTTAGTATGACTTCTTGGTTATAAAAGAGCTGTATACAATTTTGGCTTTATTTTCTTAATGCTGAATGAAATACATACAAAATTAATAATTTATAAACCTGGATTCGTCTGAAAGTGTTCGTTATAAATAAAATATAAGTACGTAAAAAGCAGAGCGTGAAATGGTTTCCTAACAAAACGAACGTTTGAACGGGTAACAAGGTCAAACTGATCTAGTTCAAGGTAACCAAAACAAAGGCAGGTAAAGGGTACAAACGCCTAGAACATGCGCTCCTCACCTGCAGCTTCTTGTACATCTCCAGGTTGATCAACTTTATGTCGTCCAGCTGTCGTCTCAGCGATATTATGGTGTCTTGTTTATCGTGTATGTCTTTCTCCAGTAGTTTCATAGCCACCTCCATTTCGGCTTTGAGAGATATCTGGAAGTTATTTCGTCTTCTTTTATAGCATAAGAGGCGAACGATCTCCCCTGTCGTGCCCACCCAATTTCGTTGCAAATGAGGATGTAGTATCATGCGCTATGCATGGAACTGCCTCCTCAAATGCAGCATGGCACTACCTCTTTCAAAAAGTGGAGATTAGAACGCCTTTTCGACCCCGGACCGAGTCTCATCGCCCGGCGAGCACGCATAGTAATACGATGCAGCTGTATTGGCTTCTCATCGCTTTCACAGCATAAGTTCACATCCGAAAAAAAAAAACATAATTATCGTCGAAGTATGCCACATTTTCACATCCCACCACAAAGGGATTTGCAGTCCATTGCGTTTATTATTTTATTTTTAACGTTGCAACGCGTATAAGCTAACACGAGATCTAATACAAAATAGTTCATATGATAATGAATATAGCATAATGTCCTTGTGTAATGTTATGAATGTATGTTTGTGTTTATATGAACTATCCTCGTATTCAATTAACCGACTTCAAATAAGGCGACTATCAATTCGATACATATCTTATAATTAATGGTATCGGAATTGCAAAATATTTCATATGACACATTGATTGAATATAACATATATTGATATTAGGGCTTCCAAATAAATGTATAACATTTTATACGTGTATGTATGTATGTATGTTTGTCCACGTAAATCTCTAAAACTATTAATACGATTATGATCATTAGTTTTTATTTACTTCCTTCTACTTCGACATATTTTTCGTAAGTTTTAGTAGGAGGGAGTGCCTTGCTGTAATCTAGCCGGATTCGAGTGGCACGACCGGGGCGATAACTTCTTACTAGCTAGTTATGAGTTTGTCGAGTTTCGCGCAGTTTATGAGTAGCTGGTGGCTCATTGGAGGCATTCTATTGGGATGATTTTTGGACCCTTTTAATACTATACAAGCGAATTCACTTCATACATAATAACAAGCTTATCAACTTCTATAAGTTGTCCTGCTCGTGCTTCTGTGTGCGACTTGCCAATCCCACCAGGACCTGACCGATTTTTTTATCTACACCGAGTCAGCGCCTTGGGTTGGTAGCCCATCAGTTTGTGATCTCCAAAGTGTGAAAACCGATGAAGGCCCTCAATCGCCTTAGGGGGATGATGCTTATATGATTTCTAAATTAATTATTTCTTACAGGCTGCGTGTACAAACCTCCTATTTTTATACAAGTTACTTGTAAGAAAAATACATTCAGTTGTTTGTGTGCTCGTTGAATTAGCTAAGGTGTTTAACTACCTGGCCCTTTCACCGTTTAATTTAATTTATTTGTCTCCCGAGTTCTGTGAGAAATGTAAAATCAGGTTTCACATTTTTTATAGTGTAACCAGGGCCATACAGCCATGCACACTTCCCTTGATATTTTGTACATGAGTATATATATTATACCTGTAAATCGAGTTCCTTCTGTAGCTCTGCATTCTTTTTCCTCTCCTCGTCCAAAAATCTAGAAAGTTCCGTTTCTCTTTCAGTTTTGCACTTGTCCGACGCATTACTTTTAACACTCCTTTTGTCCTGTAATAATAATATCTACTGCTTATCTTTCATTGTTAAGCAAAGAAATTGCTAAAAAAGTCAAAAGCTACAAAACGTGTGACTTCGATGTTGCGTTTCGTGCGGTTTATGAGAATATGTATGTATATATAAATTATTAATATCCCACGAGATTGGCATTTCCCGGGAGATTTGAAATTTCCAGATTTTGACTATCAGCTGTGTAAGTGGTTGGTCAGCCAATTTTCACTTGTGCCAACCATATGTATATGTATGTGAATGATTTCACGATGCGAATTCTTGAGTTTCTTCTTGCTCCTCCTTACTGCTTAAGACATAGTGCACAAGTGTGTGCGCAGGCACAAGTGCATTCCCTGTTCCCTCTTTCTGTTATTCCGATGGGACGGCAGTCCGACACGACCGCAGAGAAATCCGGCGCAGTACTGACGGCTTAAAATGTTCTCCGAGGCACGGGAGTGTGACCACCGCCAACTTCCTATCTTCGGACTGTTATTAGACATTGAAAAATAATAACACTGGTCCAACTCGGCACTCGAACCCAGACCTCACGACAATGCTTGTACATGCTTGCCACTACGGACCAAGGATGCAGACCAGAATCTGTACTAAAATTATATAGCTGAAGTTTGTATGAACGCGTTAATATCTGGAACTACAGATAGTACTTGAAAAGGTCTTGCATATACGAACTTCATTCACGAGGAGGGTTATGGGCTATATATTGTGATGCTACGGACGAAAGGAACAGAGTTACGCGGGTGAAACCGCGGGGCGTTGCCAGCATGTAATAATAATTAAGGCAATGATTAAGATGACCTCAGTGTTTTGTGAGGTATCCTATTGTTAAACTATCGGCTGGTGACGAAACAAACAACACTGGAGGACGTACACCCACGACTGCTGACGTCACAACAAATGTAACATGTCATAACATCAATGTCGTCCAAGCCGAAATTCGGCTACAGCGGCCGTCCGTATCGAAACCCTAAAAGTCATCTGCGTAAGATGGTACACAAGTGCTTGCGCACAAGTGTATTCCTCTATTACATCATTCTCCTTTGTCAATTCCGATGGGACAGCAATCCGACACGACCGGAGAGAGATCAGGTGTAGGACTGGCTTAACGTGCTCTCCAAGACACGAGGGTGTACACCGACTTTCTATTATTAGAAATTGAAAAAACTTAACAGTTTTTGTATGGTCCGAGCCGGGAATCGAACCCGGGCTCTTACCTCTGTGGCTGGACATGCTTACTACTCGACCACGAGGCACGAGGTAAGATAAAGTATTTACAAAGAAAATTCATATTCTTAGCATAGATAGATATGATCCTAATTCTACCAATATTATGGACACCAAAGCTTGTATGTATGTTTGTTACTCTTTCAACCAAACTATTGATTTCGTTGAAATTTTCTACAGTTTCGCGGGGAACGCTTATTTTAAATAACTTTTAATGTTTGGTATTTATTATCTATATATCTTCATATCGACATGGTGATTAATACATTTCCAAGAAGCTATGTAATCGGTTGTGAATTTCTAAGATATATAAGTAATCTAGGTCCTGTTGTAGGCAAATTGTTCCCATCTCTCATTATAATCACTCGCCACAAGCACACTTACTCGCTTAGGGCACGAAGCTCTCAGAAGAGCCTCGTGCCCAAAGCTTATTAAAATCTAAAATGAGAGCATTAAAATCATCACGAATTATTTATGAGTATGCTCATATCGTTTAACAAATAATCAATAACGTAAACACTAATAGGTCGGATGAATTAGTCTCAATTATGAGGGGAAATCCCCAATAATGTACTGCATAATGTGTATCGTTTGTACACATTGATGCAAATTAATTTAAATATTATCGCTACTACAACGGTAGTAATGATGAAGTCATCAGAACTGAGTCCGCAATTTCATGGCAATGACAAAAACCTCATGACCTAGTACAACACTGTTTTGCTATACACACACTTTTTTGTTAACCTCACTATTACAAGTACCTACTTACCAACTATGTACCAATGTACATTATCAAGTACCTAATCAGTGCCTTTGATTGCATCGAGATAAATATGACATTGCGAGTATCTATACTAATAGTATAAAGCCGAAGGGTTTGTTTGTTTGTTAACGCTAATTTCAGGAAGTACTGGCCCGAATTGAAAAATTATTTTTGTGTTGAATAGTCCGTTTAACGAGGAAGGCCATAGGCATACCCGACCGGAGTTACGCGGGTGATACCGCGGGGTGACGTTAGTCTAATAATAATCATAATAATGTTATAAACGCGAAAGTTTTTATGTTTGATATTCTTATAACCAGAAACTACTAAATATATTTGGGTGAAGTTTCGCACAGATATAATTAGACGAATTACAAACTAAAATAACATAAAATCATTTTTTACCCCCAAACAAAATCACCGAAGGAATAGATTATATGCGGGTGAAATCGCGAGGTACGGTACTATTAAGTAGATATGTGTGTTTGTTATTGTTTAACGCAAAAACTACTGAACAGATTTGATTGAAATTTAGCAATGATGTATATTACGACGAAATGACATAAACACTGCTTTTTATGTTCCCTTGTGATATAATTTACGCGCTAATCCGCGGGGAAATTAGCATGTCACAAGTGAGCAAATATTAAAAAAATAATATAACAAATGAAATTACCTCCTCCTCCGACGGCAGTTCTGTCACCTTTATTCTACTGTCTTTGGTTATGTCCTGACCTGAACAGAAAAATAAACACATGTTCGGAACGACTTTATAAATAAACAAGACGGCGTCTGGAAATAACTCACAATTTTTGATCCAATATTTTTTTGTGCGACTCTTCGCCGTTGAATTGCCCATGTCAGCGGGTCGGCAGTGCATAACGGTTTATATATAGACGGACACACGCGTGCGGCGACATCGGCATACTGATACAAACTACGGTACAAAAGATTGAGTCACGATCGCAAGGTGTTTTATCTAGTCTGCAGTTTTCACTCAGCTCTATACAACTATAACGTTTAATCTTATCTTACGAGTGGAGCCAGCGCCCTCTTCACTAGTCGTAACAAGATATAATGTACGTATGACAAAATTATTGCAAAATGATTGAAATCCTAACAATGATTTTTGTTATGGTTTTGAGGGAAAATGCATTAACGCGTTGCCATTAGGAATGGGTGGGATCCACTAAGTACCCACGGGTGCCGTCGGCCGTCACATTGTGGTGCCTCGGGTCTGCCAGCAATAAGGCATCTAAGTACTAAGTTAACGTGTATGTCACTCTGTACATTGGATTTTATGGTTTATTCTTCCGTTAACAAGTCCGACATTTCAGTTTCTGTACAACAACCGGTCCAGCCGTAACCATAGTCCAGTCAGTAGGTAGTAGGCGAAGTAGAAGTGAAGCGGACAACGGCGAATGGGATACATTCTGCATGACGAGACTTCAAAAGACAATTTCTAAGTAGCTAAGTAGCAATATTGAAAGTTAACACACTGCAAATACGTTTATAAGCCAAAGAACTCGGTTATATTAAACACGTGGATACGATTAGGTTATTGAACTCTATTGTACTTCTTTTATCCAAATTTCAGTCGGAATTACCAACTAGTTTAATTAGGATACAGAAGTTTTAAGTTTTTTTCGTCATTAGCTTAGTTTTTTAGCAATAGTTAAAAACTTATCAACAAAACCTATTTTATAAATATAATACAAAATATAGCTGTATAAAAGAAAGAAGGTATGAAAGTACAAAAGGATCTGTTGACTGACAATTTTTCGACAATCGAATGTTTTACAGGTCTATACATCTTTTGGGGTCTTAGTAATTCATTCCGACTATTTTCCGGGGTGTTCCATTCGAAAGAGTTCTCTATGTGTAACGTTCCGTTTGACATATATACGATATCAACCCCAAATACTACGATGACTGTTCGAACGATTAGCCCAATGTGATCCGATTATTTAATTCAGGAGATATCTTAAAAGCAGATCGAATGTTTACATCAGAACAGCTAAAACTTTTGCAACAAGTATTTACAACTTCAAAATAGCCGTGCGGACAAACATCGGCAGTTACAAAATGGGTCCTGTGCCATCGCAGAGAACACACGCATACAATTTCATGTAAAACTGCAAGGGACAGATATGCAATTAATAAGTTCATTGAACTTATAATTAAATTCCTTGCCTGGGATCGACCTAATGCTAAAAACTGTCTTGGGACCAAAGGCAGTTTTTAGCTTTCTTTCGGGCTCCCTGCAATATATCAAAGGGTCACTATCTATCCTGGAGACGGCCAGAGGTGGGAAAGTGTGGTGGCCCTTTGCCGATAAAAAAGGGTTCATTGAACTTACCCAATGCGTGCTTCAACTGGTTATTCTCCTCAACAAGTTGAATCATAGTGTTTTTGGCTATGGCCAAGTCTTCCTTC
>JAFELO010000541.1:91212-112904 GCA_017140195.1 Eumaeus atala | reverse complement strand
TTCATGTAAAACTGCAAGGGACAGATATGCAATTAATAAGTTCATTGAACTTATAATTAAATTCCTGGCCTGGGATCGACCTAATGCTAAAAACTGTCTTGGGACCAAAGGCAGTTTTTAGCTTTCTTTCGGGCTCCCTGCAATATATCAAAGGGAGTGACCCTTTGATCTATCCTGGAGACGGCCAGAGGTGGGAAAGTGTGGTGGCCCTTTGCCGATAAAAAAAGGGTTCATTGAACTTACCCAATGCGTGCTTCAACTGGTTATTCTCCTCAACAAGTTGAATCATAGTGTTTTTGGCTATGGCCAAGTCTTCCTTCATGAGAGCGTTGGTTGTAGTCAGGCCTTCCACTTTGGACTGGAGATTCGCAACCGTTGCACTGTAACAAAACTAGCAATGTTTTCCCCCTTCTTCACTGCCTTGAAGCTGGTCATTATAGTTAACACACACCTCTGGACCCCAGGGACAGCCAGGGCCGCTGAAGGTGTGTAAATGCGTTTGCAAAAAAAAAAAAGGATTGAGAGCAGGGTGTGTTTGCATACGTAAGACGAAGTAATCTGCAATCTGTTTAATGTCTATGCGGATATCTATGCGGTTTTTTCATTAGTAGAGTCGATATTGTTTTTAAAGAGATGGCTTGTGAAGAAAGCGAATTATTTTTTTTACAATATCACGTAGGTAGCTTTGGAGAGTTTCCTAATTAAAGTTGAACATAACTATGGTAAAAAAGAATAAAATAAGCTGAGAGTGGGTGCCCATACCACCGAAAAAATATAATTGGAGACCATACTACGAGTTTTAACAACGAGGACATGTTAAGTGCCATCGAAAAACAATATAGCACATTTCTTTCCTTAGGGCTCTTGGAAGAGAGAGAGAGAGAGAGAGAGAGAGAGAGATAGATAGATAGAGAGAGAGATAGATAGAGATATTATATATATATATATATATATATATAGAGAGAGAGAGAGAGAGAGAGGGAGGGAGAGAGAAATAATAATAATAATAATGATGGACGCGGCAGTATATGCACCCACATTGCCAGCAGCGCGAGTAGCAGTGGCAGGGGATTATGAAGTAACGTGTTACGCACTCGCGCTGCTTACTTCCGCTGAATATAAACTGGGTATAAAAACAAACCATCAAGCTTAGTTGTCAAAACGGGAGGAAGTAATGCTGCGACCATAAAGTACTTTGACGTTGCACATTATTGCAGTCCGCAGTCAGCTCGACAGGTCAGGAGTTGTTCGCGGAGGCACAGGGAGACGTGTATCACGCCCTCTTGACTGTCCAAGTCTCCTTCTTGATGATACACACATGTGACGTCAAGTAGATCTCTCCTCGTATCACCGTACGCATTTGGGCTCTCTGTCGAGCTGAGATTCTATCACACCCTGCTGACAGTTGAAGTCTTCCTGCTAATGATGTATAGAGGAATACGTACTTGAGGTGTCTGTTGAGTTCTTCGATGTAGTTCTTCTGATCTAGCATGGTGTTGATGTGGCGTTGCTTGGGCTCGTTGTTGCCGTTACCGGCCAGGTCTTGGGAGGAGCTGCTCCCGCGCAGGTACAGGGAGAAGTCTATCACGCCCTGTTGACTGTCCAAGTCCTCCTCCTGGGTGATACAGGAAAATTACACAAAAGTGGATTGGAAGGTCGTTTAACATACAAAAGGATTGATTTTGTGTATCTGTTGTCAATAAACTAGGCTAAGACTAGCCTAGTTTATTGACGATAGATAGTGGCCTGCCAAAGTCCATCTAGTAAAATCTAATCTTCCGACAAAAATAAATGCAGGCAAAAAAAAGTATATTTGAAAATGGAGTTGATGTTGCCTTCCGAAAATCTGACATGATAACATCTTTAACATTTATTTTTTATCACTTAATCCATTTACAATATTACTAATTTACCAACGTAAAAATTACAACTACTTTCAACATGCATGTACTTTCCAATTAAGATTATTCTCTTCTGAGTTAACAATAAATCTTATATGAGATATCAATGTGTTATCTCATATATGATATCAATGTAATTCTAAATCATAAAATCAAAAATCGATGCCATTTCCATTGCCAACTAATTTCATATTTTAAAACGGCCAATTACATTACCAGAGGTTTGTATATCAATGTGAGAAACTGTCATTTAATGGACTTAAAGATTTTTTTCTGCGATTTTAATGTAAACTGACCTTAACGCACAAGTTACAATCTACGACATTCAACCCCACGAGCAGCCCTGTGATGATCACGGCTTCTTCGTTCAGCATGAGCGCGTGGGGCTCGAAGTATTCCTCCAGCGTGTCCTCCCGGTGGTCCAGCAGGATCCTCAGGTAATCTGCGAGCCTCTTCTGCATCAGAGCCAAGCGGAGCCATGCTCGGGCGCGACCCATAGCAGTCCTACAAAACCAGGTTTTATTTAATAAAAAAGAACTACTAAGTCAAAAATAATTTTCTGGCCCAGAAGTGCTTGTCAGGACAGCAACAACTATAACACATCTTCACGCCTGCATGACCTATATGCGGATGTTTATGGGTGTCGGTAGTCATCAGTAGGCTCTGATTACTCGTTGGCGCTTCAATTTTCATTTATAAAGTTTGCATGCACGTGGTCCCTGGTCTTGGCTAGGCTGCAGACAACAGATGCTTGATTGACCCTTTTGCAATACAATTTTGTTTTTCGGAAGGACCTAAATACTGACGGCACTGCTACTGTAATTACCGCAGCAGTTTATCGGCCTAGAGAAAAAAAATCAGTCATTTAATTTAGGCACACGAATTAAGCCTCGACACGTTATTGGCGCACGCAAATACATATTAATATATCGAACAAGCGATCCGCCCCGGCTTTGCCCGTGAACAACACGGAGCGTATCACTAACCCAGCCTTAACAGATTATACACTCAAACTTTTCTCCGTCCATTGGTGAAAACCGCATCAAAATCCATTCAATAGACTTTGAAAAATCGATCGCATACGCATACACACTGGAAACACTGTCTTATAATAATACCCAAATGTAAGATAATCAACAAGATTCCAGGTTGTGTTGTGAAACTTTGATTTACGTGACTGTAGACAGATCCCTAATACTGGCAGTAATATCACACACACACACACTGGAGACACTGTTTCATAATATGCATATATAAGATAATTGACACGATTCCATGTCATGTCATGAAACTTTGACTTACTTGACTGTAGGCAGATCTCGAATACTGGCAGTAATATCCGCGGCTTCGGGTGAATATTTCTCGACCATTTGAAGAATGTCCCACAGCTCCTTCTTAGGCCCTAGGAGACCCTAGAAAAGTACCAAATCTTAACCCAATTGTCATAACTCTTGTATGTTTAGGTAAGAAATGTTAGGGATCAAAATTGTACGAAGTTAACTAGAATATTAATAAGGTAAGTTACGTAGGTATCTAATAGACATACATTCAAAAAGATTAGAGATTTTTTTCAACGGAAACCCACTCAATGGTTTGTATTAGGAGTCGTGGAAAATTTTCACTACTTCATATATTTTATAAAGTTGTGGAACTCTTGCTTGAATATTTTTTTATTTATTAACTAGAGTATTTTAATAACATTAATCTTGTGCTTAGTAAGTAAACAATGAACTAAGTATGTATCGTAGGGGTCCACTTATGTATTCGCAAAGTTCAGGGCAGGTTAAGGAAGTTGTAAAGTGTAATTACCTTCTTGGGTTTTAGACCGTGACGCATGACATGTTCGAGAACAATGAAGAAGTGATGCAACGGTAAGTGGTCACTGTCCAGCATACGTCCATAGCGGAGCGACTGTTCGATCAGTTCTTTCACAATCAACTTCGAGATGTTCACGAGATTGCTGCGCTCTA
Source organism: Eumaeus atala (assembly GCA_017140195.1). Lineage (NCBI taxonomy): Eukaryota > Metazoa > Arthropoda > Insecta > Lepidoptera > Lycaenidae > Eumaeus > Eumaeus atala. The sequence continues at coordinate 109,033 of JAFELO010000541.1, read as the reverse complement.
TTACTACTGGATCTCGAGCTGAAATTAACCATAATCTTAAATATCCGCAAATATGATTTGAATTACGACACAGGAACACCACATAATTTTAAAATTTCCCGATTCGAAACTATAAGCATCCCCTAGTCTGATTTCTCATTTGACCTTTAGGCCTACTTATTATTTTACCTTGACAACTGTTCATTATTAGCTCTAGTGTCAAGGTGTGGTCGGAGTCTAGAAATAAACACCCTGTTCTACTATTATGTTATTATTACCCATTAAGGAATGCATAGGATCATCTGGTGAAGTGACAGCGCCATTGTCTGACGGTCGAATGTACGAATCTTGCACTTCCATGTCGTGGAGTTCTTTTAAACACAACCACTCCCCGTCCACCGAAACACGGAAGTTGCACAAGTAGATTGTGTCTTGCGCTCCAGCCATGTCGGCATCAGGGTTGACCTCGCTATGTGGGATCCCTGGTGCGATGGCTATTTCAGGTAAGGGCTCCACCCCATGAATTGCGGTTAAAGATCGCATAATAATGTAGCAAATAAACTACGAAGCATAAATGACGCACTCGCGAAAATTTTGATCACTTCCCTATATACATATCCATAGATATTTTCACAGGTCGGAGGAAATTCAATAATTTGCAACAATTATGAAGACGTAAATTGAGATATAAACACGAAACACAAGTTCACCACTTATTTTGATAAAAAATGTAGTGTTTCTAAAGAGCAATAGTACAATAATGGGTTTTCCAGAACGTCAGGGTTGAATATTGATCAGTGCAACATTTCGTGTTGGGGTGAAAATCAATACCTCAGTGAAGTGGCGCCATCTGTATCGCGTTAGTGAAAAGCCTTAGAAATTTGCAAAGAGAATATCAGTGTTGTCGAATTTCGCGAGATGGAGCTTATTTTTTTCGCAATGTATTTAAAGCCAGATTATGGTAAACATACTTGGCTCATATGCTGTTACAATAGAAAACAAAAAAATATAATTAACAAGTAAAACAGTTGAGCAACATTTTTACAAACGAAATGTCCATGCTGAAATCTGTGAGGAAGCTTCTCAATTAGTTGACAGAGTTGCAACGTGGACATTATCTGATTAAATCATTTCAGTCTGCACAGGTGTATCAAGATATCATTCTTGAGAAGGTAGTTAAGCCGTTTAATCATTTCATGTTCAATAACCAAGTATGGTCATAAAGCTCCGCACTCTGTCCACACAGTCTTGGCTCGAATCGATCATCTCGGACACCAGCTCTGCTGAAGACTGGCCATCGTTTTAATATGCTGGATTATGATTTATAGTCATTTTTAAGCTGTACAAGCTTGCTCTAAATGCCACGATAATTTGGAGTCTTTAAAACAACCCATACAATTGGAAGTGAAGATTTTCCCCATAGAAAAAGCACATGCTTGTATTGATATCTGACCTCAACATTTAAGGGACTGTAGTAGTCAATGGAGTCCACTTCATTCCATAAGGAGCCAATGGAGACCACTTTGAATAAACTTTTTTATATTTTTAATCATTTTATGTTTGTGTTAAACTAACACACTATAAAAGTAATAAATGTATTTGAAATTATTTTTTTTTGTTACAATAATTATTGCTACAATAGATAGATAAAAGATTCATGAATAACACAAGACTCAGTCTCTTGGTAATATGTGATGGATATGTTTTACATATTATATCTTTGAATATATGAGCAGTTTCATTTATTGTAAACTAGCTGTATCTCGCGCGCATTGCTACACCAACAACTAAAGAAAAAAAGACAAAAGTTCTCCATTGAAAAATACACATATTATGTACCAATTTTCATAATAAAGTACAGTGGTACAGTGCTTTTTGAGTTCATTGATAACATACAGACAAAATAATATATATATGAATGTTTGTCTGTATGTTTTATAGGCCTTCTGTATATACCTACTATTATACATCTAAATACTATTATTTATCAGCATTAGTAGGCATAACATTCCCTAAACTACTTTTTAAGACAAACACAAAGTACTTTAATATTTGCAGAAATTTAAGGCGGCTATAAATAATGAGTATTACTTACGCTTGGAGGAGTAAAAATATGACTTCTCGGGCTTCGATAACAGTAACTCTGGCCATTTGTCTCTTTTGTTTGATGTAACTGTCGGAGACCTTTCCGATGTATGAGATCCTAAAGAAGAGCTGGAAGCACTTGGCGTTACACCTTCTTTTTTATCTTGAGAATCAGCCATAGTTTTGATTTTTATTAATCCCTTAATACACTCATATCTATAAAAACTAATTTGCTAGATTAAAAGCTACAGTTTCGGATTGTTATCATTCAACGTGTCACAACGACATAGAAAGAGCTGTCAACTTGTAAATATTACTACTGCTTCTTTCGGTAATGTTCGTATTTGTTCAATAAATTGCCTAGTATTGAACAAATTGCCCTTAGGAACGTTATTTGATTAGAGGACACTATTAATTTTGCTGCGAAATTATTATCCACAGCAAATATAAATAAAATTAGGTTTGGCCTAAAAGTAATTGACACCTTAAAGTAATTGGCATTATAAATATAGGCAATAATATAACATATAATAGCAATTACATAGGTCGCATAACTTCAGAATATGATGTGGCAAGAACATAATAGATATTAGTGGATAAAATATTGAAACACACAAGTTATGGATTCCACGTTTAAGTACTAAATCCAGTTTAGGCTAGAATGGAATGGTTGTTAAATTTTAAAACACATCTATAAATTTTTTGTAGTTACTTTAATTCAGATGTATGGAGAAATGGAGATAAATAATCATTAAATTGTAGATTCTCTGCTACTAGTATCCATCTCGGACTTTATTGTCTATTGGTTAATAGAGATTGAAGATCTGAAACACTATACTATCTTCGTATATATTTTCTTCCGTCCAGAGATAAATGAATGAAAAAAGAGAGACAGAGAGTGTGTCAAATTTGCTGCCTCATTCGACTAAGATGGATGTTTTAGACTGGCTTCCCTTCTCTATCTACATTATCTCCATGGATTATTATCATGATATTGTCTTCTGTGTGGTTATTGTACGGACATCGTCATCCCATACTATCGATAAGTAAATCTATGCCTCCTTAATCTTACACTTTATACAGTCGCTAATACATAAAAAAAACTAGTGTGATTTATACCACAAGTCTGAAGTCAATGTCAATTATAACTTAATTTTATTTCATGCACTGGCTATCGGACAAAAAGAGAAAGAAAATATGTGTTCGCAACTTTCTCTCTTGTCCTACAGTAACATATTAAACGTAACTCTGTCCTTTTATATCTTCACTTAACTTATATCTTCCTCTCAACTTCCATTTACTTCGTTTCCATAAGGCTCTCCTTACGAATTCAGCAGTTTACTCAATAAGTCACGCGTACTTAAAGAAGTGTTAATTCAATAAGTTTCTTCAAAAGGCACCTCGCGACATATAATGACTAGATATTGACCATAACCGATCGACGTAAAGAGCAAGTGAATAGCTCCACGAGTCGAAGTTAGTCTACATCGGTCGTAGAGGTGACTGTGCGTGAAAATATGTAGCAGAACTTAATATAATTTTAGACATAAAACGGGTAATAATTACAGAGTAACAAGGACAGATCCCATATCACAAATCAAGTGTTACCTAGCTAAATTAATATTATCACCCGTAAATCCCACTACATAGTTGGAGTACACTTTATAGCGTCTAGTTGGCGTTGGTCTAGAATCCGATAGTGGATCTTTCTTCTTATGTTAATGCAAGCACAATTCCTTTTTCTTATTATCCTTGGTTACATGGTACATACTTCTTTCTCTGTGATTACATTGTAGCAATGTCATAGACATTTTATTTATTAAAACGTCTAATTTAATGTCAATGTAAGAAAATATTAAGTTTGCGGATGGATTTCATTATTTTTAATGTTTTGAAATAAAATATAGTTTTATTATTTAATCGTCTAAAATTACAGACGCGATGAATTTTCAATGTGATGTTTATAATAAACCAATAAATGTTATAGTTGTTAACCCTCTTACGTCTACTTCAAAATTAATTTTGGTAAAATTATTGTCTGGTTTCGTATTTGGAGCTTCGCAATTAATTGACTTGACGCTTCTAGTATATGAAAAGGACGTTGATGATGCTCATGACTTCAAGTCTGAATTACTTTCGTGTGCCTTTTCTTACACACATTCAATTACTATTTTAAGCAAAATACCAAGGTAAGATCGTTGTACATTATTCTATAGACTTTTTCCGTAAACATTCGGAACTACCTAATTTTCTAGTTGTAATCATTATCGCCGTAACTTCGCGGGTTTTTCTGGGGCCTCGCCGTCGGGGCTCTGGGGCTGAAGCACAAATCCTAATGACCATGACGAAATTATCCACGAGATAATTGTCGTGTATGGTTTTGCCCAGAAGGAATGGCAAAATTGTAGTGTAACTTGCGATTACACTTGATTAACCTAGAAAAATTATCTTATACTTGTATCTAATACTTATATCTCTGAGCTTTGTTTCAACATTTGTGGCTATTGGACGACTTTATAGATTAATTACAGGAAAATTACATTAGCTAATTAAGTAATGCTAAGTAACGAGCTTTAAGCTTTATTTTTAAGCTTAATTCATGCGAAGCCCGAACCTATTGAGTGTATCACGTCTCGTTGCGTCAATTCACTCGATGTATTACCATACATATACACGATATGTATTCTACATGTATGGTTGCCTGTCTATGTATTTTTTTTTAATAGGGGTGCAAACGAGCAATCGAAGCTGTCACTTTACGGCGGTATTATGTGAGCGAGAGGTACCGCCCGGGCGTGCCGGCCCAATTCCGCTGCAATGCAGCATGGCACTACCTCTTGCTAAACATGAGATTGTGTCATATATATATATATATATATATATATATATATATATAATTATAATGTCCAGAGTTCTGAAATCGGCGGTTCATACATCGCCAAATAAGGAATAGTAGAATAGTGTAACTATGTCGGCACACATTCTTATGTGCTATAATTTTATGGTCTTAAAGGGGCTTGACCCACCACTCATTCCCAACACTGCTACTCCTGTATCTGCAAGATCGACAGCGGCCATCAACTATGAAACCTTTGATATGATCGCAGGTGGCCCGAGGAAAAAGTTAAAACTTTTGGGACCCGCAACGAATTTAATCAGAAGTAAGTAAGAGGAGTGGGAAGTGATTTTCAATGTCCTTTCCTAATCAAAGCGGAGTCAGTACAGCAATGACCTACACGAGCCGAGTAAAAAGAGGGCAGCCAAGTGAAGCCCAGCTGCTGTTAACCACGGAGATGGCATTTGGAATATTACGAAGAATAAAATGTTATGTTTATCTGCTGCCAGTAATATCTATGAAAAAATTGTGTGAAAGCACGAAAGTTCTACAGTGAGCTACTCCAGTAACACTACTATTCTATCGGGCATTATATTTCGCTCATCTCGCCAAAGTCTACACTCCCACAATATATGATATGCGGTTTGTTAATATTCGTCGCCTTCAATTGAGAGCTGACGATATTATTTTAAGATTAAAAAGTTTGCTTTTAAAGTTGCCGTGACCAGTTAGAAACTGACTAGTGCCATGATCAAATTCCAACCAGCGTTTCGACAGCCGGTCTCGCACACAGGAGAAAAAGTTATGTAAATGCCGTCCTTTAATTGTGTTGGTCCATCGCGCCTGCCATTCATTGCTTAAGCCATGGTAGTAACGTTTATAGGATTAAATAGTTTAGTAATCTTCTGTCTGTCTTGTGGTCTTAGGAAGTTTGGACGCGGGAGGTTTCCCAAGTTAAAATACATTATTGCCCCGCGTCGAATTTCTAGCTCGATTGGTAAAAAAAACTCCGGCGAGAGAACTGGCAAGGCTTTCGTACAGACGGTGCGGTAGGGGATTTACATAAAAATATTAAGACAAGCCTTTGAGTTTATAGTAATTTTCTGTGCGCTGCACCTATAGTAGCTCTATGTGCCCACACCGGAGCCCCGTAGCACAGTATAAAAGTTTCGTTTAGCTCTTTTTCCTGTTTGTATAATATGTTCTAAAAATGTAAATTTGTTTTCGATAATTAAGCCCAAATGTGCAAGATTTGGGCTTAATTATCTATATTTTTTACGTCTGACTGTTACGTTGTTAACTTTAATACGTGAATTTGATTGCAACTACCCTTTTAATAATATTTGGAAAGTTTTATGCGGTGCCAATTCAGACCGGTTTCTTTTTCTCCATGACGCTATTAAACCAAGACAGTCGTTTGATTTAATCTCTACTTCTGGTCGTGAATTTGCCTGAACTATTAGAAGCGCATCATATGTGTATCCTACTAACGTATACAACGCCGGTAGTGTCATGGAAAACAAGTCAAATCCAATATGCCATAAATAAGATGATAGTACGGAGCCTTGTGGGCAGCCACGTGTCAAAATTTTCGTATATGAAAGCCGTAGTTTAGCTGTGCCATTTGTGAAATAGGAATATATCAAGGAACACATATTCGGAAAGCATCCCTTGTTTTTTAATTTGAGAAGTAGCATTGGCTACCAGGCGTTATCGAATGCACCTGATATGTTGAGAGATATGTTTTCTTAACCAAGATTGATACTGTTGATCGCCAAGCGGTAAGACCGTATCATATTTAAATTAATGATTCTACCTGGGATTATTCGATTAAAATTAAGCATTTCCAGTAATTTTCCCAAGTTGGAAATTAAAATAATAGGACGTTATGATTTAGGTTCGTTTGCGGGTTTACGAATAAATTTTATGCTACCGGTTCGCCATATTTTTGGGAAGGTGCCTTCGAAGACACACCGCATCGAAGAATTAATAGGGAGGAGCTCACGGCCATACAGGCTTGTTTAATCATAATGTTAGATATTTTACCTTCACAGGAGGATTTGCTAGAAAGGCAACCGCGCGTTAACGTCATTTAGTTGTACTGAATTCGGAAATATTGGTTAAGTAGGTATTGTCAGTTAAGTTTAAGCCCATTAAGTATTTTTTCAAGTTTTTTTCTAGCCCTACGGAACTCCTGGCGCAGGACACTTCAAGTTGACGTTCCACCACTTATAGTTTGATGATTTCATTTTTCTACCTAAGACTACATCGGTGCAATAAGTAAAAGTGTACGTCAGCACACCAACGAAGTCCATGCGAGGGAAGTCTTTGGCGTGTGAGGCAAATCGTGATCAGAATAATTTCCAGTTACCATTTTCACATTATGTCGATAGTCATTTAATTCAACTGTGGATTTACATGAGAACCCGTGATTAAACTCAAAAACAAATAATCAATGGTCGGTAATTGATAGTTCAGGTAGGATACGCTAGTTACAAGTACCGACGTACGCGCTAAAAAGCGTGACGTCAATAGAAGATCGCTCATTAGATAGAATCTAAATAAAATAAAATCTAAGCTAGAAAATCTAATAAAATAAAATCTAAGCTAGAATCGCCCATTGGACTGCTGTAGTTAAGAGGTGTATCAGAGGTGTTATGGATTATGAGATTTAACTCTTGCCTGCGAGCGATTGAAGCACAAGACAAAACGTAGTTGCGTAGATGGGGACTGAAAGGGCCAGAAAACTGAAAGTAATAGCTAACTGCGTAAACTCGAAATAATAGACAGTAGACAGTTGTTACTGAACAATGGCGTGTTGATAAATTGGCTAGAGCCGTAACAGTAAATTTGGAATGTGGAATATAAATGTCATACCGAGCTTGATTATTAATTTGAATGATTTTAGATTTTACTGTCGAACTATTCTTGAACGAGTACGGAGTGCAAGCTATAATCTGCTGTGACCTTTTCTAATGCGAATAATGCATGTTTATTATTATGGAGGTTTGACTGTCCTATGGTTAATTTATCCATATTTATTTGTTAGCGGTGTTCCATTTCGGCCCTATATGTGGGATAGTCATAAGGGGCAGTGACATGGTCAGCAGATTTCTTATAGCGCTTACAGCTCGCACAGCTAGGTTTGAAGTTCTCTTTGTCTTTACTTCGGCAGTTTGTGGCTTTTTTTTTTCGGAGGGACCTACTCGGAGGCTCAACAGTTCGACTGACTAGCGAAGACTTTTGTGTCTTCTGGTTTAGGGAGACGATAGGGGGACAAAAACCTTTCGGCTATCATGGTTACGAGCAGACTGAAGATTTTAGTCGTCTGGTTGGGGAATTATTATGCAGAAGGATCATTAACAATGTATTAGTTCGGTTCATAGCTTATTGTATCTTGCACCAGTGATGAGTCATTTTTTGTTTTTGACTTGATTATATTTATCAACGGATCCCAAGCAGGTGGTAACACCCAACCATTCTCTCTGTTAAAATTTTGATGCTTTTTAATTTTAATCGCCTCACGAATCAGCCTTGGACGGAGTCGAGACTTTCGCGAGGATTTGAGGTCTGTCAAATCTGATATAATGGCGGGCGTTATCTTGTGCATGTTGACAAAACTTCGTAGAACGACGATGTTTAACATCTGCAATATGTTCTTTAACGCGAGTTCTTACTGATCTCTTTGTTTTGTATAATAGGACAGCGATATAATCCGTTAAATAGACACAACAATGATTAACATTCGCGTAAATATACGAAAACGATGTGTGAAACTATACCATACTACAGTTGGATATGTACTGTGACTATACCGAGAAAATGTGACGTAGCAGCGAGTATTTCATAGATATGTTATCTAGCTCCCACAGAGATCCATACAATATTACAACACGGCGGTGAGGGGGTAACTAAGCCCCCGTCGCGATCCTCGCCATGAGTCATTCATTCACGGGAGCGCCGAGGCCGTTTTAGCTACCGTGCGCGAGCTGCCCTCGACAGAGTCGGCTGATGGGGGATCTCTCTGGCAATGTGAATGGCAGTTAAAAAATATTATAAACATTCTCATATCTCAGAGCATCGCTCCCATCTGCTCCCAGCTGTATTATTCTTTCTTGGGCTTTTTTTGGGCTTTTCTCGCTTCCACAACATAAGTACAGATTCGTAATAAAAATACGCAATTAGCTGTTGGTTTTCACGGCCGAAAAAGACACAGTGCAAGAGGTCTTCTGATTAGTCATGTAAGGCCTAAAATATTTCCTATTTCTATACATTCATACTTATAGAGTTTCCAATCAAATGTGTAAGACAGAATATACCATCAATAGTCATCAATCAAGTCAAATCATAACATGGATAATGTGTTTCCTTTAAAGTTTTTTAGATGGCGATGTCATTTGTTGCATATCGAATATAACTTATCAAGTAAATTTTGACGAGGCACCGACTGATGGACAAATAGACACGCTGTTTTTAATGACGAAGATAGCTAATAGCTTGTACTTGAAGAAAGACAAGAGAACTCCAATAATCATGGCGGATGGTTTAGTAGCTATGGACGTGCTTTACAGCTTCTCAAGGAACATGCCGCAAAATGCGTTTTTCTGTCCAACATTTTTGACAGCCATTGCCAAGAACGTTTTAAGTGATTATTTGAAAGTGAGATTAATATAAAATAATAACTTAACATTACGTTTAAAACCACGCGCATTCAAAGAAACAAAAAGCTTCAGCTTTATTATATTAGTATATATGAATCCATTTATATCTATTATGAAAAAATACAGCATTTCAAAGGTATCATCCGATCCATCCAACAGCCAACATAAAATGTACAATATTTTTTATTATGTATTGTTTGTAATATGTATGTATCTATACTACATGTAACATTTTACTTGTGTATATAAATTAAGGCCTAACAGTATTTTACAACTTGCCGAATTGCTGTTTGAGCCGTAAAGGGGTTGAAACTAATAAAATCAGTCGTTTTTGGTCACAGATTAGGCTTTTATGGGCATTAATATTGTTACTTGAAATAACGATAAAGTTGTATATACCACATATTTGTTGTTTGCACTGTAAAATTTGTGTCAATCTATTGTGTTGGTAGTAATTTTTTACATCATTCTCAAATTATTTTTGCTTTGTACAGGTTGAATCTAAAACCTTAAATAAAATTTATATTTGGGCGGCAAATGACAATATATTTCACATTGAAGTAGATAAACCTATAATAGCCAGCGACGAGGTTGAAAATATCAATTGTATTCGTAATACGTGCGGTAAAAACATTTTAAAGAAATTCAACAATGACTCAACACAATTTAGCACTTCGTGGTTGAGAAAAGAATTTTCAGAGAAGGTACAAAAAATAATTTTACAAAGTAATTTCTTTCTGAATGTAGTTGATAGTTGATTCAAATAATAATGTGTTTTGTAGTTTTGTTACTTGAAAGTTTTAAGAGGTCCTGTATAATTATTTTTTTCTTAAGTACGGCGTGTAATGTTGTACTCTCTGGAGGACCTACATCCAGCAGTGAATGTCTTCTGGCTATTAATGACGATGATAATTAACCTAAGGTGTGCCGCGTTCATCTGTAATCTCTATATATATATGAACTTCTCATGTGTACCGTATACGAACTAAGAGAGAGCTTTCTCTTAGTTCGTATAAGGTACGGTGGTTTGACGTTCCTTGAAGGAAGTTTTAAAGTGATATATATGTTTTCTCCATTCCCATATAAAATAAGTAAGTTGTGGTACGGCTGTAACGGGACTAGAATCCGTGTCATACCGTCACAGGCACTATCCCAGTGAGTGCACTGTCATTAGACATTCTCCATAATCCGACTGTGGGTCCTTATCATCGTAACCTAAATAGGAGTACATGTACACTAGGCAGCCATCAGTGTCACCGATATATGACTACAGGGACCGTGTGTCCTAATAATTGAAATGTGCTCTTTTCTATCTGGCCATGATATAAATAGTTAAGTCAGCTGTTACAAACTCTCTCATATCGGGATGCATCTCTCCCATCTGCGGGAGAGTGCGGCGTCAGTTCCTCTTTCGATCCTAAACCTAGCCTCGTCATCAGAGGGACAGACGAGAAATCGGAGCCTTTTGATGATTGCCGACGCCCATAGACATTTGCATGATTGTTATGCAGATGCGTTGCCCTCGTATCGACCCCCCAATAGGTCACCGGCTACTCACAAACCGCACGAAACACGACTGCTGTTTACGCCGGTATCAAGTGAGCGAGAGGTACCTCGCGAGTAAAACAACTTAGACTTTACGCGTATTGTTGACTTTTCAAAAGAGAATACGGTTGGATTTTCTTCGTTTCTTCGTTCAGATAGAATCTGTTTTTTTTTACAGTTTAGATGGTGTATTTTGTATTTTTGTAAATCAATGGCTTTGCTATTTTATTGATATAATGAAGTTTAAATATGCGGAAAGGTGGCGTCATCTGTAGCGACGGCTCCGTACGGCTGTATTTATAAAGCAGCAGTGTTCGCGCAATGTTTGAAAGATATTTGGAGATGGAGAATGGGAGACGGTGCCGCGAACGTACACCAAAATACAGGTGTCATAAGCGATGGTTCTTTTGAAACTATTAAAGGTAACAGATAAATAAATTACATTCAGTTTTTGTTTGGTATTACATTTTTGGGGTTCCGTACCTTAAAAGGAAAATGGCGGAACACTTATAGGATAATTTTGTTGTCCGCTTGAGTATCCATCTGTCTGTATACCTGTATGTCTGTCAATACAGTTTTCACGGGAACACGTGGAAGTAGAGATATACGTGGAAGTACAGATAGACGGATGTCTAAGGGTATCGGTTAACTACCGATTACAGACTACAGACACATACATCCGTTTATTAATATAATTTAGGCATCTCGACCACAGCCGTAGGGTCCAGGGTAGGCCCAAAAACTTTAAACGACGTTTTAAATTTGGAATAACACCCCGGAGTCGGGATAATAGAGAAGTAGAGCCTGCGCAAACTTTTGTACATTATAATATTATGTCATGTTCGTATGACGTCTCTACAGAGATGGCCGCCGTAGCCGAAAATCCGGCTAGGACGATATTATTATAATTGGTATGCAGGCGTGTCGCTGGCCTCCCTACAAAGGGCAACCAATAACACACAAACCACACAAATCGCGACAGCATAGTTGTCACTTTGTGGTGTCTTGTGATGTAGAGGTCGCATACTCATAACCCAGTCGTACCAGCTATTTAGCTCTAAACCACCGTATTACCTCTCTTTTTTTCGGACCTGAAATGCTATGGAAGTCAAGAGCTATTAAAGCCTTAGTAAAGCTTCATTGGATTACAATGGGAGCTCATCGGGAGACAAGAGTAGGTTTGGGGTCGAAGACGCAACTTTCTCCTGTAGATGGGTGAGACGCATCCCGTTCGAAGGTGTTCCAAATAGATATATTAACTAATATTATTATGACAAGAAGTCTCTTGGCCCTTTTTGCTACCTCTTGCTAAATTTGGTACTAAGGTAATACTGGTTACTAAATAATGCCGCAGCCTCTGTATAACTCACATGTGTACTCCAGCTGGCGGTGAAGTCTAAACAGTAAGTAAAAGTACGCCTCGTTCGAATCCGTCGTATTGTTTAAATAAAATTGAGAAATATTTCAAACATGAAAGGTTTTTGCAAAAGCGTTGTTGTCTTTTTTTTATTAGTCAACAAAAGTTTTAAAGTAAACTTTTATTATCTCTATACTTCTATAATATATAATATAATTATTATTATAATATAAAGATGAAGAGTTTGTTGTGAACGGGCTAATCTCAGGAACTACTAGCCCGAATTGAAAAAATATTTTTGTGTTGAATAGTCCACTAATCGAGAAAGGTTATTATATGCTATATAGCATGACACCACAACTAACAGGACTAGTTTGTCACCAGGCTATTATTCTGTTACCTATTTTGTCTCTTATGATAGACTCGCTAGACATTTATCCCGAACACATGTTGATTTGTGCTCATCATATATATATGTACAGGTTGTCCTTCTCTTATGCTAGATCCGTCGTCTACATATCCTGTTGATCTGTCTTCCTCATAAATGTGTACAGGCGTTGTACATTTGTGTTTCTCATCAATATGTACAGGGTGTACTTGTAATATTCTAGGTCCAGTGTCTACATGGCCTGTTCACTTGTGTACCTCAGAAATGATTTATGTACCTCATAAACATGTGCGAGTACATGATATTCTTCTCTTATGCCAGATCCACTGTCTATATGTCCTGTTGAATTATGTGCCTCATAACTATGTGCAGGTTGTCCGTACGTGTTACCAGTTCAGTTCTCTGGGAATACTTGGAGCACAAGCATAAATTTTGAAGACAATATGTATCTTAAGCAGGAAATCAAGAGAATAAATAAAGCAAGTAAAAATTACCATGAAAAGGTAAGCTGTTTTTGTGTTTAATTCATTAAGCCCCTATTTTTAATCGCAAATGCCGAGGCATTATAATTTTTTTGGATTTTTATTTAAAAATATCTAATCAGCTTCATGCATTGTTCATGCATTTCAACGCATTGCAAAATGAAAAAAAAAAAAACCCCTGTTGTCCTGATGAATGCTTCCGCCCTCCATCATTAGACCGTCGATGTTACGTGCACCTAAATACGTTCTCTAAATTAATGTAAGTAGCCAAAACATGATTAGGTTCCGACATTTTAATACAGAATGACCCATGCCTACCTTCATCATCTGATTCGGAATGTCTATATCCAAATTCCTTGTTGAGATAAATTGATAAATTGAACAAGATCATATACCTTTGACATTTAACTACAGTGTTCCCATATCGAACTGTCGGCTTCATCATCAAAACCTTATTGTCATCTATATCTAAAGTCCTTGTCAAGACAAATTGAACTAACACACGACTTAGTTCTGATATGGAACTATAAAGTATAGTTACATACGAGAATTATATACATATATAACTATAGCGAACTGTCGGCTTCATCGTCAAAACCTGATTGTCATCTATATCTAAATTCCTTGTCAAGACAAATTGAACTCACACACTACGTAGTTCTGATATGTAACTACAGAGTTCCCATAGCGAAATGTCTTCATCATCAAAACCTGATTGTCACCTATATCTAAAGTCCTTGTCAAGACAAATTGCATCTACTACAACCCGTTCCCTCCACATAATCTGCAAATTATCAGGCCGAACGCAAATCAAACGAGCACAAACACGACATGTTTGTATTATTATGCTGTTCTTAAATTGTTTTTGAGTTCCTCAGTCGGGTAAAAAGGCTGCTTGTGAGAGAACATCCAGACACGTGAGAGAACTCTGTAGAAAATCCTACCAACAGTGGGATGCTTGAATTTTACGAATATCTCGAGACTACTTAACACTAGTGGCACCATTACAATTTCACTGTTTTCTCTGTTAATTTTTCAGTTAGTAAATTACTGCAAAAAAGGGTTGGACAATTACGGTGACGAAAAGTTATATGACTGCATGAATAAAAATATGTGGATCAATATGTGAAGATTGACTATGGACTACTATATTGTTACGTTATTATTTGCCAAAACAATTATGACATGTGTTATATAATTTAAATATTAATATTAGATGATATATTATACTAATATAATATATCAGCGCATAATGCGTACGAGTATGCATCAAGATGATTTATTGGTATGATAAAATATTATGTTTGTTATTGTTGACGGTAATATCTTGAATACATTTTTTGTTTATTCTTTGAGGATATTTTTATTTCATACATGTGACTACTCTGTAGACCATACGAATTTTTACTCTATGATAAACAAACAGAAGTATTCTGGGAGCCTTACGTTTACGTTACCATGTCTAAGTGTTAAGAGAAATAAATAAATGTCGTAAATATACTCATAACCAGTTTTTTTTATTTGCTATTGATTTTACACTAGCAGGCTGTACTGGCTTCCCACGAATGTTAGGAAAAAATTACAAAAATTCATTGATTATATAAATACAAAACATTTTGACGACCGGCTGGCTCAATTGGTAACGTGGCGGTTAGTTCGCGTGTTACGCCAGAGGTCGCGGGTTTGGACACCGCCTAGGTCATGGATATTTATAAATGTATTATATGTATTTCTATAATAAAAATCTTAAATATATAAAAAATTCACAAATATATAAAACATGTTAAATATATTTCCGTTGTCTAGTACCTGTAACACAAGTTGCGGTACTTAGCACAGGGCTAGGCTAACGTGGTGTGATAAGTCCACAGATATAATAATAATTATTATTATTACAAAAATTTCAGCCTCATATACATTTCACGTTACCTGCCATGACAACAAATTCAATTTATGACAGCACAACGTCTACCGCGACTGCCAGTTGTAAATAGAGATTCACTTTGATATCGGTTTAGAAAATATAATACAGCCTATAATGTAGAATTCCAGTGGTTAAGAATTTTTCTCCAGGTCCAGTAATTTGGGAGCCTATTCAATGCAAACAAACAAACAATAAATGATTCCTCTTTATATAACATTAGATGTTCGTAAATTTAGATTATGGAAAAAACTCATAGATCGATGGAGAAGTCTTTTACATCTGAGTTGGTCGTATGTAAGTTTAAATTAATACAAGACTATCGTTTTTTGTAAATATAAAGACAAAGGTAACTCTCGCCCACTAGATATCGACGTAAAGTGACATCTAGAGTGTCGCATTTCGTACACTTTGGGGTAGTCGGTGACCCATTAGGGTGGAATTGAAAAGGGGGGCAACGCATCGGCATCGTAATTATGCCGATGTTCATGGGCGCCGGTAGTCGTAGAAAGTCCACGACTTCTTCGTTTGTACCCATATACTATATAAAAAAAAAATTATTTACAAGTAGACAATACTATTGTTGTAATCCAATAAGAGACTTGAAAACGTAATCGATTAGACTGTTAGTTCGAAATCAAATAACACTATCTCTGTCTAATTGATAAGGAGATCTACTGGGTTTATTACTCGACGCGTCGGCAAACAAAACGTTTGGCCCCTGTAATGGAAATTACACACCCTGAGGTCGGAAATCAAATTGACAGAAGAGGTTAGACAAACGATGTGGTCAGGGAGCCGAGACCGTAGTCGTAGTAATATTAATCGGTCGGTAAATGCGATTTTATTTGTTTTTCCTTTGCGTTAGACTGCCGTCGCCTCGATGAATAAAGCTAACACCCTGAAGAGTATTAAATGGCTACGTTAAAATGGATTATTCAAACTATTTACCCTTAAACAAGTATTATAAAATGTTTTTTTTTTTTTTAATGTGGGGGAAACGAACAATCGACGTCTTCGAGGACTAGTGACGCCGCTTTAAATATAAACAAGTTGACGACCGGATTGCTCAGTTGGTAATGTGGCGGTAATTCCGCGTGTTACGCCAGAGGTCGCGGGTTCGAATCCCACCAAGGACATTGAAGTTTATATATGTATGATATGTATTTATATAATAGAAATCTTATGTACATAAGCTTTCTTAAATATGTTAAAGTATTCAATATATTTCCGTTGTCTAGTACCTATAACACAAGTCCCTTACGGTACTTAGCATAGGGCGACTAGGGACGTGGTATGATAAGTCCACAGATATTACTATTATTAAATAAATAAGATTGTTTTACTTGGAAGAAAATAAAATACAACTAAACCATAATACTAGAAAAAAATGTACAAAAATGGCGGTATTGTGTATTATTATTGTATTGTATTATTATCATTGTTGTCATTCAACTGCCATCTTTTCTCCCCTCCAATCTGTTTCTACACTAATAATATAAAGTTGAAGACTTTGTTTGTGTGTTTGTTTGATCGCACATGGAAAGATTAGCATCTCAGGTACTACTAGCCCAAATAGATTTTTTTTATATAGTGCATTTATCAAGAAGGGATACACCCTGACGCTACGACTAATATGAAGGGAGTTATATAGCGGTGATGCTAGTGAAATATAGATTTAATTTTATCCGTCTCTACTTCATACTTTACGTAATTTAAGGTTCATTTTATTTACTAGCGCTCACCTACATTGTGATTCAAAACTACGTGAGACGCGACTTAAAATGCACGCTGAAGTATAGTGAAAAATGCGAGCGCTAAGACTAACTTACAAGTGTCGTGACCAGAATACATTTAGTTACACAACGAAAACCTGATTAGTTTTACAAAGAGGCAGATTAAGAGGACCTCACGTCACTGGTATATATTAACATAAGAGGAAAGATATACAATGTTTATTAAAATATGTTCAATATCTATATCTATACTTCTATGCTAATATTATAAAGTGGAAATATTACATTGCTTGTTTGTTCTAGCATTGAATATGTTTATGTCATCAGAGATAATGTAGAATTCTAATGGAATTTTTATAAATGGGTCCAGTGGTTTCGTAGCCTAATTAACACAAAAAGAAAGAAGCAATAACAATATAATTATATCTGTGGTTTTATGGCACTACTTTAGCCTTGTCCTGTGGTAAGTACCGTAAGGACTTGACAGGTACTTTTGACAGGACACCGGAAATATATTTAATGTTTTTAAGAAATCTTATATATTCATGTTTTTTATTATAGAAATACATATACAATCATCCATTATATACATCCATTGTAGCAATTATATTTTTATTATATATAAACATCCATTGTAGCAATTATATTTTCGCTACTTAAATATTTTATAAAAAAGTATATCTGTCATTTTTGACTGTTACACTGAGGGTGTGCTCGGTGTCGAAGAAATTTAATTTTAATTTGATTTAATGTATTTCCGATTCGTAAATGAGTTTACACATTATTTACTAAAGTACAGTTGTACCGCGCCCTCTGGCGTAACACCACATA
>JAFELO010000541.1:45585-91007 GCA_017140195.1 Eumaeus atala | reverse complement strand
GTCTACACATTATTTACTAAAGTACAACTCTTTGACATATAGCAAATATTTTAGATTTAAAAGAAAAAACTTAGTATGACACATAAAACTAATGTATGACCAAGTATTAGCCTTACCTTAAAGTTAATTAGTATTTTTTTTAATGACACTGCTTTTACTGGATGTTGAGGACTGAATGATGGCAGATGCTATCTGCCATCACCAAATGATAATTAAATAGTCTTTTATTTTCCGCCGGGAACATATGTATTCGTGATATAAAATATATCAAATATATCACGATGCACGAAATCTTTCATATAAAAGGTTCAGTTCACGATTTCTCTTTGTTTCCGTTTCTTTGTTAATGTTAAAATCCTCAGAAGTCTTTGTTAATGTTAAAATGTCTAAATTCTCTTAAGTGTGCTTTTTGATATAGTTATTTACATGATCTGTATGGCTAGAATTTGATAGACCGTATCATTAATGAGTTAGTAAGAATAGTATATGAGTGAGAAAATTGGTTGTTAAATTTAACTTAATTGTAGCCGAGTATATTGCCTGATTAGTTGGGTCATGAAGCCATGAGAACGGGACAGAATCCTATTGATTGTGTGTTCCTTTTCAGAGCTCTACTCCTTTTCTTTTTGTTTATTTAATTGAGATTTAACATGAAGATGTTAAGTCATTATAATCTTCCACTATTGGATATAAGGAAAGAAGAACAATCCGCAAACAAACGTGGTTGATAATAAGACATAGAAAGGATACCTCCTGGTTGCTGCAGGGAGTCTCGGTGAACTGCCAGGTAAGACTTCATACCCTCACTTTTTACTAGCCTGTATCAAAAACTGTATTGATTCCATTGTTTGTTTCTGGAACTATTTTCATTTTTCCCTTGATTGTGAACGTGGAGAGACCATAATTGAATAAATGTACTTGAAAGTCTAACTAAAGCTCTAACAGTTCTTTATCCCCCGACATGACTCATTGTATAGAATCTTATTAGATAAAATTGTCACACCATGACCTAGGCGGGATCGGATCCCGCGACCTCTGGCGTAACACCACGTAAGCAATTAAGCCAGTCGATGTCAAAATATTCTTTATAATAGAAGAGAAAACAAATACACCTCCAGGGTATAAGCTTAAGATGCAAGTTTAATAGATCTCAATATATAATTTTAAGTAACGTTATATTCAAGTGTTACGACATCTTTCCACGGTCTTAAATATCATTTCAAAGTCATATAGGTAAATAAAAAGTGTCTTTAATAGTGTTATGAAAACTAGGAGAGTCTATGAATGCCAAACATTAGACTTTTTTGGATCCAGGAAGGTTAAAAGAATAGGTAGCAAATGAGAAACCGGAGTCCAGTGATCACCAACGATATACCCAGCACCAGCGCACGGCATTGGACTCTCGAACATCAGGACTATAGGGAAAGGGTAATTTTAAATTACGAGGCGATTTCTAACAAATCGCCTCTGTTCCGGTTATATAGTTCCCGTCGTAATTTTTTATACCTGTTTCGAGAGAAGAATACATAAGAAAACAGGTCATCTCGCATTATGTTTTAAAGTAGCATGGTCTGGTGCGTTTTTGATCACAAAAAAGGTATTTTACCTTAGCTACAGCGAGCTCCTGTGTCAGGCGCCGGCTTCCACCTCTAATACATACTGCGCTCCAGAACCGCAGCGCTCTACAGTTACACTCCAACGAAGCTGCGCCAAGTCCTCCTCTCATCTCCACGTGAGATTTTTTTGTCCTCACAGGCGGTCTCTTTTTTCACTGTCAGGAAGTTACAGCCACAAGTTTCTATGATAAAACGCCAGTCAATGCAGTTGCTACTGTGCAAAGCTGAAATTACTTACCAACACCACAATGACCTGGAAAAAATTTCGCAGTTGGACCTTATTACGAACGTATACAAAATCACATTAAAAGCCAGATAGTTTCGTTTGCCATGGCCTGAATGAACAAGTTTTCAGGCGTGTCTGCAAATTCTAAAACATCCGAATATCTATAACATCCCAATTCATAGAAGGAGATCGTTCTTGTCTTGACCAATTTTCTCTGCACACACTTGCTTTTAACATAGCTGATGTCTGAAGTGTGTAAAGTGAAATTTTATAAATGAATAAGTCAGTCCTAGGCTCTTTAGCTATTAGAGTTAAACGCGGAAAGTATTTAACTGTAGTTAGAATACTGGAACAAATGACGAATGCATCTTGAGTAGTTACAGAAGTCCCTTTTCATTAAGTAAGTTTGAAATACCTACTATTTATATTTTAAGTGTCTTCCTCGAAACTTCGCGATTATTAACCGCTCTTTTATGCTTATGTGTATAAGTGACTCAATGGGAAGGGCGAGGGAGAAAGTAGGCAATGAATATAATTTACCATAACAGTTCGTGCCTTGATAGCCATGAAATGATTCCGATTGCTCATTTGCCCATATATATGCTATGCTATAAAATAATCGTAAAATTATCTCGTCTACGTATTAAATATGTTTCTCATCCCATTGTTACATTTCCTTAAGATGACCATGAGGCTGACCTCGAATGAAAATGATAGAACGGGACAGAGGAAAATGTACAAAGTTGTCAAAACTTGGTTACCATTCACTTTCTTTTTTCAAATTGTAAAATTTGGATATTCCTGTATAATTTCATATAAGAAATGTTGAAATATTTCCTTCAATAGATGCTGTCGTATAGCTTAAGCATCAGAAAGAGGTAGTGTATGCCAAGTTCCGGAGCTTTTTGATACCTATACCCAAAGACCTTTTCACTTATTCCTCGGTAACGGGTCACAGGAAAGTAATACACTGTTTTTTTATATTATAAGCAGTCGAAGCCTTTTTAGTGACTACAGACGCCCATCATACAACTACATAGTTACTATGCAGATGCGTTACCCTCCTTCCCTACTCCTCTTCTAATGGACAACCGGCAACTCACAAACATCAAATCGGCTGCGATGCAGTATGGCACTACCTCTTACAAGACTATTTTATGTAAATAGAAATTTACGAGCCTGCCTCAACGAGACGGCTTTTCCTTCTGAAAATTGTTCACGAAATTTATAAATAGAAGAATTTTTTTTTTGTCTTCGAAGGGATTCAGCTGTGTACTGTCACAAGCCTAGGGTGCGATCCGATTGTGCGTGACTAAAGGATCACCCAGTTACTAAAGTCCCCGCGAGTGCTATTGGCTGTCTATACTGGGGTGTCCCGGAGGATTACCCAGGGAGAGCCAGCTTCGAAGGGCCTTTAGAATTGGGGCTAATCCATAAAACTAGATTAGCCCCCTCCGACGTCGGGGCCGTGTAGTTGGGGTAGCAAGCAGCTTCCTATCTTGACCCCTGGTCTTTGCTTGTTATTCATATTTATAATATAATCTAATAATTTATTCCGTTGGTGTTGGAAAATTCGAATCAAACTCGTTTCATTAGTTCGCAGAGGCAAGTTCGTTCGTTCGGATTAGTTACGCGGATATCGTGACAAATTTATAACGATTTTAAAAACTTAAATAACCACACATTGGATTGGCTTTACTTTTGATTTAGATTTATCACGTAAGAGCAATGTCGATCGTTAATAATATTTTAATTTATATAACTATATATTTGTTATAATAAGATGATATCAAAGTTGGATGTACCGTAGAGTAAGGAAATTTATGACTAATCTTAGCCCAGTAATTTATTTGACGCTTTACGCAACGTCTAATGTGTCCAGGAAGAACAGGCAGGGTGTGTCGGGGAGCGTGCCGCAAGCGAAGCTACTGCGAGAGCCTTGGGCCGCTGTTGTGGATTACTCCGCTTCTATCAGATACAAGACATTTCATTGACGGGTCGGCTCTAAAAGGGGCCTCGACGACGCTGTAGCTTAACGGCTTCTGGCGCCCGTCGTAGAAGTCCGGCTGCATGGCATTAGGCTCTTAAGCCAATTCAACATTTTGTTCAAAAAAGCAAGTGGCCAATGTTAACATTTACTGATAAATAATCCTAACTTATACTGCTTCTGGGTCAAACCGATAACAAAACACACTGCTCCCAAAAGTAGGTGAGATGGTTTCAAAATATGTCTAGAGAAATATATCGAAAGCGTTATACATAAAAGAAAATTGCAAAACTTAAAAGCAAAATAAATAAACAAGGCTTGTTTTTAGCCGATATCTCCTAAACTATGCCTGAACTACGTTTAAGAAATTATTCTTTTCTTTCCATGTAAAATTTTTATTTGCTTTTTCGATTTCACTAATTAATACTAGTGTTTTCTACGCTACAAAGGTATAGATGCAATATCTCTCTCGAAAGTCTTAGTGTCACATTACCAACGAGCCCGGGCGATATCCTTGCCGCTAGAGACATTCGTTATCTGTCCTGGCTGCTTGGATTTATTGACTTTTTTTCCTGGCTTAATTTCCAGAGATTCGGTTGAACGGACGAACGCCGCCACCGTAACATTAACGTCGCCCCGGGGAAATATCGTCCCTGTTCATACTATTTTAAATTATCACTTAGTATCAACTGCTCTTGTTACTTTAAATGGGAAATAAATAACGTTAATCGGATTAATGGACACGCTACGGATGTTGATTTAGTTTAATAGTCTGGGAACATTTTGGTACTGGGAACAGTTAAAGACTAGCGTCCCGGGAAATCTTAAATAGAATTTGATTATTTTTTGTAGCGTGGATGGGCAAACGAGCTGACGCAGCCTTTTGCAGATGCGCCACCCAGCTTTACCTCATCGAACATAATGGCCCACCAGATGCTCACAAATACGGAGGAATCTATTACGCTGGATGTAATGTAAGCCTGATAAGATTTACGGCGATTTAGCATCTGAGTCACAGGTTCTACATCCATGGTTGTGCCAGCCTTCGGATGCAATACAACAATGACATTCACACAAAGTAGCTAGGTAGCGTTCGGGTTCGGAACATTTCGGTATTTGGATTAGTTCAAAACCTGCACTTCGAGAAAACTTAAATAGAATTAGAATTGAAGGTAAGCTGGATGAAGTCAAATTAGTGAAGTTCTATACATTGTAGATCAAGTCGAAATGAAGACAGTTGTTTGCCAAGTTTAAGGTATCTAAGTATAATATTTTTGTAAAGCAATGTTTGTAATTTATAACTTTTATTCTACTTCTACTCTTGGAGCTTAAGTAAAAACTATGAGGGTAAATTTTTACGAGTCAACATTTTAGTTTTTCAAAAAAAGTTACCATAATGGGTTATAACAAACTTTTCAATGTTTTATCATTTTTATATACCTAACTTCTAACGCGTGTAATAAGTACACATAATTTCTTGCTCGCGTTAATGCCACCATCTGTAAAATATATTTTTTAAATAAAAAGTATCCTACCTCCTTCCTGATACCTCTAAGAATTTTTTTTTATATAAAGAAATATTCATATTTAAAACATGGCTCAAAGAATCGGCAAGCTGAAGTGGCAATGGGCAGGCCACATTTATAGAAGAACCGATAACCGTTGGGGAAGAAAGGTTCTCGGGTTGCTGCCCCGCACCGGAACACGGTGTGTCGGACAACCCCCTACCCGATGGACTGACGACTTCATTAAGGTGGCGGGGAGCCTCTGGTTGGAAGTGATTTGTGACCGTAAATTGTGGCGCCCTATTAGTAGGGTTATCTCCATCCTATAACTTACTTGTTTTATTATAAAACACGGAGTTTTGTTAGAAATTAATTTTCTGTCAAACTATCCCAGGAAAATAGTTACTTACGCTTAACTTTTTACACATCTGTAAATGTGCAACGGAAATATATATTATTTTTTATTTGGTTAGAGGCTCTATCAGTGAAATGAAAAGGTCGGAAAAAGAATTGCGATGTTGAAGATCAAAGAAGTTGTTGGTAATCCCTAATAGAAAAACGCTAAATATTGAATAACCCAACACATCATATATTCTATATGAATATTATCCCGGGCCGTATATGTCTAAACGATAAAACCGACATAAAATAAAGTGCGAATAGTCTACAAAGGTTTCTTAAAAGTAAAATTAGGGAGTAGTCGCGGTACGAGGTGTATACAAAGGGTTTAATTGTGCAATAACTTCCTAATCTAATACTCGGAATGGATTCAGAATTCGAGCATCGAAAATTTTGTTAAAAAATTCAGTAGCTCCCAAAAGAAACGTTCCTTCCAGGACGTAACAGCCTCTGAACATAACCGTTCCCCCTTTATTAAATAAAAGATATTGCATGATTAATACGGAAAGGGGTAAATTCAATCCGATGATTTATATTGAAAGCCTTAATAAGTGTATTAAATAAAAGAGTGAAGTATCGACATTTCGTACATTTTCATTTTATCTTTCCCCATTTTTGTGCGATATAATAAGGGTGAAGGTATTTTTTGAATAACGGCCACGCTGTCTTGCAACTGTACTGACGGACGGACGTGAAGTGAAAGCTTTGCTATCGTGTTTCGTGCTCCTTGTGATAGACTAAATGTCTCTGGGTCATTCGGTGATGGGTATAACAATATGTATGTTATATAGATGTCTACATATATGCTATATAATTCTAGTTATACGGATGTCTACGTATCTCGGCCTCAGAGGATAAGATTTCTTAATCTGATGGATTAAAAACTGTGTGTGTGGCAGCTCCTACACGTGGCTGGAGAGTCCCTTTAAATGGTCCTGGAGTAAAAGATATGTAAGTGACGTAAGCGTGGTAATGCATTACTCAGGTGTTACAGATGTCCTCACAATGGTCAAAGCCTTGTCGTGGCGGTGAGTGCCTCGTGGTACGCATGCTTAACTTCAGTCATGGGGTTCTGGGTTGGAGTTCCGGGTCGGACCGAACTGTTATTGAGATGACAGTACGGAGTTGTTAAGTTGGCGGTGTTACACCCCCGTGCCTTGGAGAGTACGTAAGATCGTCGATCCTACGCCCGATTTCTCTCCGTTCCTGTCGGATTGCTGTCCCATCGGAATAGGAGAATGAAGGAACAAGGGGTACACTTGTGCCGCCGCACACACTTGTATATAACATGTCCTGCGAAGGTGGCTAGGCTCTATAGAGATGGTCGCCGTGGCAGAAATTCGGCTACGTCTACATTATAGTCCATAGTGATCTTGAGGTGCTTATATACACAATACTATGTATTAACCATTTACACATACTGCATGTCTAGTTAAATAGTAATCAATACAAACATATAACCTCAGTAGGGATTTATTATTTGTTTTCAACTAGAAACGTTTCTCTTCCATGCGAAATCTTCGCGAACTCTCAAGGGAGCTGTAGTACAAACGACCGCTAAAAGGTAAAGCTTTCCAAAATAATGAATATAAAAAATAATAATAGAAAAAAAACCGTATTTATTTACTATACACACGCACGGAAAATTGCTAAATGCACCGTTCAACCGGACCCGGGTGGATTGAAAAGGTGCGTAGGACTGCTGCTACTGACAAAAGACTAAAATCCGCTGCGAGAGCCTTCGCCCGCCGTGGTGGGGGGCTGTGGACCAGCTAGCGACAGGACACAGCTCGTTCATATCTTACCTTATTGAATAAATTTACCCGACTGCAAGAGAAGGAGGGTGATGCTTTGGAGTTGACTCATACGTAGGTGTATATGTGCATGTGAGTATGTGGATTTCTTCATTTATATTCCTGAATGGTTTAACGGATTGTAACGTATGAGGTTGAGGTTCGACTTGTGAGTGGACACTCGACACACCGCCTACATTTGATTACAAATTTGAAGCATGTGTTAAGATACATCTTTGATTTAAATATTTTTTACTCGTTACGTTGAAGTATGTATTATAAATAGTATTTTAAAAATATGCCTCTTTTATATCAGATCCTTTCAATTGAATTAAAACATACGGCAGTTAACAATAATGTTGATATATTTTTACTCTTACGTTACGTTAGGCATTTAAATTTGAAGAAATAAAATCAAACCGATTTCAAAATAACAAAAAATGTACTGAAAAATTGAAAATAAACAAAATCTATATATAAAAGAAAGTCGTGTTAGTCAGTATAAAACGTGGTATAACAAAAAAGAATCAGACTTGGAATAACAAAACGCAAATGACAGCTATGTAATTGACGTAAAATGACAGCTATGTAATGACGTATGGATGACAATTTGATATTTGTAAGAATTCAATATTAAAACTATTTCTATTAAATAAATAATTAAGAAGTGGATTGAAGTGAAGTGAAGTTTAATTAAAAGTGAAGTGAAGTTTAATTAATAATGCCGCGACCAAGACGATCGAATCTTTCCCGACGAAGCCGTAATGCAAGAAGAATACAAAATACTGCAAATGAAAGGACTGAAGAAGAACAAGAAATTGCACGTGAAGAGCGCCGCGATAGTATGACTCGACTTCGTGCTTCTCAATCACGAGAGGAAAGTGAAGCAGCCCGTGAAACAGCTCGGTTGGCAATGCAGAATCGTCGAGCGAACAACAGAAGGCAACAAATAAATAATTTGCGACGCAGAACAAGATATTTAGGTGATTTGAATCGAGCAGCGTTTCGATACGATTGCAGCAATGATTACAGCTTGCATCCTAGCGTGTTGCATTGGGCAAATGGACGTTGTTTGCGAGTATTGTAGTGCATTGAAGTTTTCCGGAGAAACGCTTGGATTATGCTGCCTTAATGGTGAAGTGAAATTGCCAGTGTTGACTCCGCCACATGAGCCATTGTATTCATTGCTTTGTGGCGAAACACAAGAATCACGCCACTTTCTTGTAAATACTCGAAAATACAATAGTTGTTTCCAAATGACGTCATTTGGGGCAGACATTATCGAAGAAGGAGGATTTAATCTGACATTTAAGGTATTTATTTTTGTACTTACATAGAATGTAGTTAAAGAATAACTTACTTTATCTATTGGTATGTATTATATTTGCTAATACTGAACTCTATTCTCCCACAGAAAAAGTGTTTATAACCCAGTTAATACTGTCTGGTTTTTAATTTGTAGATACAAGGACAGATTCACCATCGAATTGGATCATTACTACCTTTCGAAGATACACAGAATAAATTTTTACAAATATATTTCATGGGCAACATGGAAGAACAACTTGATTGACGCCTAGGGATCAATGCAGGAATGAAACGAGCAATTATTCAAGACTTGCAGTGTCTGCTTCATGAACATCATGCGTTGGTCAGGTTGTTTAAGAGTGCTTTAGAGCGCATGCCAAATGATGACTATAAAGTTGTCATCAAAGCAGATAAACGACCATCTCGAACACACGAACGCACATTTAATGCTCCAACAGTAGACGAAGTTGCCATCCTGATTGTTGGTGAACAATTGGAAAAACGCGATATTGTGCTTACACGTCGCGATACTGGGCAACTGCAACAAATATCTGAAATTCATCGATCATATGACGCATTGCAATACCCACTGATGTTTTGGCAAGGAGAAGATGGATATTATTTTAATATTAAAATGATAAACCCATTGAATGGTTAAGTATCAGTATCTTAATAATGGTTAATGTCTGTATTATTTGTCTTTGAAATGGTTAATTATCAAATTTTTAATTTCAGGTGAAGAAACTACAAAGAAAGTTAGCTCAATGAATTATTATGCATATCGTTTGATGATTCGTCAAAATGCTGACAACTATTTGCTGCTGTTTCGTCGATTATTTCAGCAGTATTGCGTTGACATGTATGTAAAAATAGAAACGGAACGTTTAACATTTATTAGGTTGAACCAAGCCAAACTGCGTTCTGAGGAGTACATCCATTTACGTGATGCAGTTAGTACTGAAGGAAATGCAGCTAATATTAGTCGATTAACTATTCTGCAGGCGACGTACATTGGTAGCCCACGTCATATGCATGAATATCCACAAGATGCAATGACACGTGTTCATAATTACGTCCGGCCAGATCTCTTTATTACTTTTACCTGTAATCCAAAATGGATAGAAATTACTCAATTGCTGCTTCCCGGACAAACATCATATGATAGACACAACATCACAGCACGTATATTCAGGCAAAAAATTCGGTCCCTGATGAACTTTATTGTTAAACAACGCGTCTTTGGAGATACGCGATGCTGGATGTATTCAATCGAATGGCAAAGGCGAGGCCTGCCGCACGCACACATTCTTATTTGGTTAGTGGAAAGAATTCACCCTGACCAAATAGATGATATTATATGTGCCGAGATTCCTGATCATGAAGTCGATCCAGACCTACATGATGTTGTTACTACTAATATGATTCATGGACCGTGTGGTGCCATCAATTCCCAATTACCTTGCATGGTCGATGGAAAGTGCTCTAAACGATATCCACGGAAATTAACGGTGGAGACTGTCACTGGCAACGATGGGTACCCGCTGTATCGGCGTCGATCACCAGATGACAACGGTCGAACTGTCACAACAAGAGTGAAAAGATTGGTTTTATTGTCGTCAACAGTTGGATTGTTCCACATTCGCCACTTATTTCTAAAACGTTCAAGACACATTGCAACGTTGAATACTGCAATTCAGTTAAGTCCATAAAATATATTTGCAAAAATGACGCGAAAGGCAGTGATATGGCGGTTTTTGGATTGCAATCCTCAAATACCAACGATGAAATTTCACGCTATCAAGTTGGTCGTTATGTGAACTGTAATGAAGCGATTTGGCGTATATTCGCATTTCCAATTCACGAACGTCATCCTACTGTTATACATTTGGCGGTGCATCTGGAGAATGGTCAACGAGTATATTTCACGGCTTCGAATGCTACGCAACGTGCTGAAACACCTCCAGCAACCACATTGACCGCTTTTTTTGCAATCTGCCAAAGCGATCAGTTTGCACGAACTTTGCTTTACTCGGAGATGCCACGTTATTATACTTGGAATGCTTCATTTAAGAATTTTCATAGACGGAAGCAAGGTGATGCGGTTCCTGGGTATCCAGATGTGCGTTCTACTGATGCTCTTGGTCGTATGTATACAGTTCATCCAAAGAATGATGAATGTTTGCGGTTGTTGCTGGTAAATGTGCGTGGTCCAACTTCATTTGAGACATTACGAACTGTTAATGGTGTAATATTCCCAACATATCGTGCTGCAAGAATTGAACTTATTAGAAAACGATACCCATTGGGATACGACAATCGCTGAAGCCACTATCTCTGCATATCCAAGTCAGATACACACATTATTCGCTATCATAATTTCGACATGTTTTCCATCAAACCCATGTAACCTGTGGCACAAATACAAAGATAGTATGTCAGAAGATATTTTACATCAAAGTCGTGTCAGTTCCAGAAATCACGATATTGAGATGAATGAGGAGATACATAATCGTGCTTTACTCTTGATCGAAGATATGTGTTACCTACCTCATGTGCGGTAATTTATTAATCAGGTTAGGAATGCCAGTGCCAAATCGTGAAATGAATGACGCATTTAATCGAGAATTGGAACGGGAACGTGAATATGATCACCAGGAATTAGATTTAGTAGTTCAAAGGAATGTACCCCTCTTGAATTACCAACAAAAGGAAGTTTATGATACTTTAATGAAGGCAATCGCTGATGAAAATGGTGGTTTATATTTCCTAGATGCCCCTGGTGGAACTGGCAAGACATTCCTTATGTCATTAGTTTTAGCAACTGTTCGGGCGAGATCCAACATAGCGGTTGCAGTTGCTTCTTCTGGAACAGCAGCCACATTGTTAGAAGGATGCCATACGGCTCATTCAGCATTCAAATTACCGTTAAATCTTCAAACTATTGAAGAACCAACGTGTAATATTGCAAAACACTCAGCAATGGCCAAAGTTTTAGTGGCGAAAATCATCATCTGGAACGAATGCACAATGGCGCATAAACGTGCATTAGAAGCACTTAACCGAACATTAAAAGATTTACGCAATGACTCGAGATGTTTTGAAAGTGCAATGATTTTACTGTCTGGCGATTTCCGCCAAATACTGCCAGTAATTCAAAGATCTACGGCTGCCGATGAAATAAACGCTTGCCTCAAATCGTCAAATCTATGGCGCTATGTGAAGAAACTGCAGCTGACAACAAACATGAGAGTTACATTGCTTAATGATACATCTGCTGAAGATTTCTCGGAGCAATTGCTGACTATCGGTAATGGTCAAGTACCTGTCGATGAATCGAGCGGATTAATATCATTTCCAAATAATTTCTGTAATTTTGTCTCATCAAAAGACGAACTTATCGACAATGTATTTCCAAATATTATTTCTAACTACAAAAATAATGAATGGTTGAGTGAGCGAGCAATTTTAGCGGCTAAGAATAAAGATGTAGATGACCTGAACTACATAATTCAAAATAAGATCATTGGAACAATGCATTCATTCAAATCTATTGACTGCGGCACAAATGAAGATGAAGCCACCAACTATCCAATTGAATTTATAAACACTTTGGACGTGCCTGGCTTACCACCGCACAATTTACGCCTAAAGATTGGCTCCGTAGTAATCATGCTTCGAAACATAAACCAACCAAAACTGTGCAACGGTACGCGTTTGGTGGTTAGTAAATTGATTGATTGAACAATGTAATTTACGCTACGATAATGATAGGAAAATTCAAATGTGAGGAAGTTCTCATTCCGAGGATCCCGATGATCCCAACCGATATGCCGTTTGAATTTAAAAGACTTCAATTTCCGATACGTCTTGCATTTGCCATGACCATCAACAAATCACAAGGCCAATCCTTAAAAGTTTGTGGTTTAAATCTAGAACATTCATCTTTTTCCCATGGTCAATTATACGTGGCATGTTCACGGGTCGGAAGACCATCTGCGTTGTTTGTTTTTGCGCCTGATAATAAAAGAAAAAATGTCGTGTATCACAGGGTACTTAAGTGAAGAGCAACCTATGTACTAAAATACAGAAATAATAATGAATGATTAATGTAGTAATTTAATTTTTTATTGTATTTTTCTAATAAAAAAAACACAATCTGCTTATTTATTGCCATTAAGGCGGAACAAAGTTCGCCGGGTCAGCTAGTATTTAATATATCTGTGAAATTTTGAAAAGTTTACACAAGGGTGTAAAGAAAGTATATGACGAGTACGATGTCTCCAAGGTCCTTCATCAGATTATTATTATGTGAATATGGGACCACTTCAGTATTATAAAATATTTTATCAAAAAAATTTGATAAAGTAGGAATGTTTGGGATATAGTTTATGCTGCGGCAACAGTTAGGTAATGTTTGGGATATAATTTATGCTGCGGCAATTTATGTTAAAACACTAACTCTGTTGCAACAATGTATATAATTAAAAAAAGTGTAGTATCCAGGTAAATTAATTGGCTACTCTTGGTTGATGTTAAGATAGTGTAAGTAAAAAGTAAGATATCTTGTTGGATTAAAAGCATTCAATTTAAATATCCCCAGACCTTTGTCCAGTGAGTTTCCGTAGGCAGCCGGGCATGAAATTTCATTTAATCGCTGGAAAGAAGTGCGTCTCGGCTAATGCAGATTGCGAACCTCACCCTAGGGGCCGGTTAATTTATAGCTCAACAAAATTTTATTCTTTCTTTAACTGTTCATTCGTCCATTTTTTCATAGTCAATGGACTGGATCTCAGGAATTATATATTTAACTAGTTGTACCCCGCGCGCGCTGCTACGCTTTCTGTTCTTAACCTTCTGAACATAAGTGTATATATATTTATTTATTTACTTACAGTTGCCCGATAGATTGGCCGTAATCACTTTAACATGTATATAAGAAAGTACAAATTATTAAATTGTTTAATATTCACAATGTGTTCTATGTGTTCTATGTGTTCTATGTGTTCTATGTGTTCTATGTGTTCTATGTGTTCTATGTGTTCTATGTTAGCAAATACTTCAAAAAATACAATACAGTCTTTGGTTATTACTACCACTGCAAATATGTCCTTTGAATAAATTAGTTTCAAAGGTTATATGTCTTCGATTTAGATATTTTATGTATATTTTAACAATTTAGCCAAATATGATAAATACTAATGTGGTCCTACCTGAATTTCGGTCACGTCGGCCATTTCTATAGACACCAATTGCGCTGAACATATTATATCGCACAAGTGTGTGCGCAGGCTCAAGTGTACTCCCGGTTCCCTCATTTTCCTATTCCCATGGGACGGCAATCCGACACGACTCGAGAGAAATCAGACACAGGACCGACGGCTTAACGTGCTCTCCAAGGCAGGGTGTGTGACACCGCTAACTTATTGACTAAAGGCTCATTAGAAATTGAAAAATCCGAATAATGCATTGATCCGACCCGTTACTCGAACTCTGACCACACGACTGTTGAGCATGCTTATTCACAACCGCGAGGCAATCCAGCGAAATACAAATACACTTATCTCTAAGGCCGGCAACGCAACTGTGAAACCCCAGGTGTCGGAAATCCCGTTTATCGCCAATTTCCTTAAAAAACATTTAACGATAATAGATGCCGCCAAATTCACTGTTACGAGTATACAATTTGAAGTTACTTTATAGGTTTTAACTATTGATTTATAAACATACGAGATATACTATTTCATATTCTACTGTAATTGTAAAGTATCCGTAATTGTACGTATTAATAAAAGGCCTTTTCTCGACGTTTCGGCCGTGTTTACAACAGCTGTAGTCACGAGCCACACGACATGTGGTCAGTTAAGAAATTTGTAAATGATGGATTTGGGTACATATTGTAGGCGTGTCTCGAACTTTCCATAACATGGAAAAAAAATGTTTTCATAAAAAATTACTTTGAACAACCACTTATCACAGTCATGTCTTCAGTCTGCACCGAGATTCATAAATATTCGAAATAATACTTTTTCCGGACATTTTAGCTACGATTTCATTAAATGTAAAATGTTACTTTTGAATGATTTTGAAATGCTTTGCCTGGGATGTTGAGAAACCAACTTCATCCTGTTTTCTCGGAATCTGTTGGGCATATAGGTATAGTGAATTTTTAAAGCCTAAAAAACAATAGCAAAGCTGTCATCATTATTAGTTTATTTTAATTAAAACATAAAAATATTAATAATATTTATAAATATTTTTTTAATTAATTAATAAATTACCATATTAAAGTACTGATAAAAAATCATAAAAAAACAATAAAATGAGAAGTATCAGAAATATTTTTTATCGGACCTCAATTTTTGCTGTGGCAACGAAGCGAACTCCAATACAGAAAGATTCAACACCGTCTGTTCTATTCATCACCCCAGAATCTGATCATGTTTTGGCAAAATAAATTCAAGCTGATTCACTCTTGAATCAGTGACCTTTCCTTGTTGACATCTTTATAGGTCGATTTCTAAGATGTGAGGGCGTGGAAAAGTTAAATAAATTTAAGGAGAACATTAGATAAGGGAATGGCTTTTGTAATGTCTTCGGGTCGCCGTAAATGCAACTGATGCGGGTCGTAGATATCCGTTCAAAACATAATACGGGGTCACACTTGTATTGATTCAGCCAGCTAAATGAACCACAATGGATGTAAAGTTCTACTAGAGTTGCTTCGCGGTTTTATTCGTAGACGGACCCCCTTGCAAAGGCTACTTTTTAATGAATGAAATCAGCATACAGCCACTGTTGAACGTAGGCATTCACCACAGAGCTACCAAGTAAATTTTATTGCACAAGGTATTACCGTCCCCGGGAACCGTTCCATGCGCGGATGAAAATGCCACGGAAGTCCGTTCAGTAGATTTTGAGAGAATCGATCACATACTGGCAGACAGCCTTTGGGGACTTTTTTTCATCTATACCAATACAATAAAGAGGAAATAATTGATTGTTTGTTTGTTTGCAACGAATAGGTTCCCAAACTAAGGGATCGATTTGAAAAATTCTTTTACCATCAGAATCCTACATTATCTGTGATGAACATAGGCTATAGAACATTTTCGAAACGTTTTGATCATTATGAAAATTTCGATAATATAAGGAAAGGTGTGTAAACATATCGAAGTAAACCCTCATTTGGCTGCAGAAGCTATTGACAATTAGCTGTCCTGACAGACGCTGTTCTGTCATAAACTTAATTTTTTAACGTGTAACGTTAACGACGCTGAAAATAATTAGTACAATTTTTATATTTTTTGCATCAACGAGTTTTAGCCATATGTCGTGAAATACCTGTACGAAGCCGGGACGGTGTGCTAGTTACATATATAGGAAGATAGATACCATATTTTTATATTTATTTCCCCATACCTCGGAAAGTCACAAGCCACACGGATCACAACAGTGCAATTGTCATTTTGTGACGGCATTGTGTGAGCGATAGATTTATTCTTAGGAGGGTTTTAGACCCGGCCGGTCGCGATGGCACAATATTTTTTGGTTGTTGACGCGGTGAAGCACATTTACGCGCCCTCACCGGCCTTGGGCGGGTTCCCGTGGTGTGTGTGGCTCGCGGCACATTGTAGTGCATAACCATAAAAACCACCGCGAGTACCATCTGGTGCCGCCTTCGGCAAGGGCCCCGGAACTACAAATTATTAGAGAGACGGCTAGTCTGTTCTCTAAGGAACCGACACTTCCACCACAGATGTATAGCCTCGCACCACAGGTCAACCCCACCAACTTGGGGACAGTGCTATGGGGTGAGGTTCCCATCCTCGCCCCTTGCCCTATGCGCTCAAGCGCCTCCTCCTCTTGCTCACCCATATAGTCCCCTCTTATTATAAGAGGGGTACGAAGAACAGCCCCCTCGGTTCAATTGGCTTCGCGCAAGTTTCAGTTCAGCCCATGCTAATGAGGCCCACCGCCACGACAAATCTTGAACCATGGTGGGGGGTGGGGTAATACCCCCCCCTCTCTCTCGATCTGCTGGATTCTGCTACGATAGCACTCCCTCTTTATTTCACATATCACTGTACCGTAAAGTAAAAACTGGATCTACGTGTATCACTCGCTTCGCAAGAATTGCAATGGGAATTTGAATATATCTATATACACACAGCATATATATATATATATATATATATATATATATATATTATAGGGGGAGCAAAATGTATGCATTATTGTAATGTAGATGCGGGGCTTTCCCTTCCTCCTCCCCTCCATTAGGCAAAGACAAAATTTAGCATAGAGGATCCTTTCATGACGCAAGTGAAGTATTAGCTAGGAAAGGATGTTAAAAAATTCAACCCCTAAGATGATGAAATAGGCGGGTGAAATTTACAATATAAAATTTTACCATGTTACGCGGGTGAAATCGCCGGCCGCTCCTAGTCTGCTATATAGCAATATGTCCTACATTGATATATAAGAAAAAAATTACAAAATATGATAAGAAAAACGCTAATGATGTGAGTGTGTGTGTGTTCGGGTCACATGTGTACTAAATGACTGGAGCCAACTATCAAATATCCATATCTCCTTTACAGACATCTATCACAGCGTAATACTGTACAATCTATCATATTTATTGAATTTTGTATTATTAATCTAGAGATTAACTCGGCTATGCAGGGAAATGTTATATTAGGCTATTAAGCGGAGCAGAGCGTGATGAATTGCAAGCGTCTGGTGGCAGTCATTAATAATCATTATGAAGTAAGTACAGTGAGCATTGAGTTAGTCAAGAGCTGATGAATGCAATGGGCGGGAATAAAACAGCGATGGAGCTATAAACAGTGTCGGACGTGCAGCGCAGATAAATCAGGTACGTATGTACGCTTGGCGACGGCCAGCCTTCAGCGATTCACTGTTTTCATCGTGTCCGTGTGAATTATATAGATGCGTCCGCACTTTCATAGGCACACAATGTCTTTTGTAGAGTTTTAATTATACCCATTGATCTGCAAAAATACGAGATACACGATTTCATACTGAAATACATTTCTGTAAATTCAACCTTTTGCGCATGATTCGTTTTAACAGGTTATATTTGAAAGAAGTGCATAACTTAAACATATTTTTTGCAAATCTACCTTACGCGCATGACCAAGTTATTTCCACAAGCTACATAATTTGATATGTAAACACATTTTATACGTTTTTGAGATCAATGATTTAACCACTAGAGCTATATTCGAAAGGAATAAAAAACGGTTAAATATCATAAAATTACTAAGATATTTTGAATTGAAGAAATTTGAAATCGTTACCATTGTAAATCTCGAAATTTATGTAATACGTACAATATCACGTGCAAAAATATATTGTTTATGCGTTATTTTTGGATATAACATAAGCTACAACGTTTTATAAAAAGCTGTTCAATGGTTTTGGTGTGATTGATATTAATCAATACAAGCTATATATTAACATACAATCTACCCCAACTTCCACATTTATGAATTCGTAATAGCTTATAATATTTTTGAAAGCTTAGGAAACAAGCATCCAAAAAGCTTTTTGGGATTTTTTTTGTAAAAAAATAAATGTATACACATATATAAAATCTTCCCTGACTGAATACCTAGGTACAGAGGTTGCTTTCATGATGTAAATTACCAATGAGAAAGGATTTTTAATGGGATGAAATAGGGCGACGAAGTTTATAACTTGAACTTAGAAACTTCACGACCCTACTGCACCCCTATTTGGAATTTACCATGTTAAGCGGGTGAAACCACGGAGCGCTGCTAGTAAAACATGACACTGCACTCAACCTGTTTACTTGGTCCTAGCGTATGCCCAGTCAATTTGGCAGTAATTCTCACCATTATAAAATTAAATTAATGTAAGTATCCCGAAATGAATGCAGGTATACTATGACGCTGCGACTAAAAGGACCGGAGTTGGCAGGTGAAACTGCAGAGTGATTGTTTATATTTGTTGGGCTCGTATTTACTTCTTCAGTACTTACTCGTACTGACTTTCCTTTCACTGGCTTCAGTTACATTGTCGGTCCGCGCCCTCATGGTCCTTTTCATATACACCTGAACCTGATAGTGCAGTTAGATTCGTTATTACAGTGGAATTGATACTACGTATAAAATACATAAAATAATATCTATGATTAACATAACATAGATATTATTTTTTGACTCAGTCGACTTCAGATTTTAATCCAGTCAGTTGTACATTATTTTAAATAAAAAAAATCATCTCATGTAAAATATTATTATATAAATACTACCTACAGATCCAACAAAAGAGGACTAGTCCAGGTTAACAATACTTGTCTTATTTGCAATTTAGTGAAGTTGACATGCTGTAGGAAAATCTGTCTAGAACTTTCAGAAACATGCCACGAAAGTCTCCTAGCGTTGTTTTTGTTTAGACCGACGAAGGAAATTTACATAACTGTCTGCTAATTTATATATATATATATATATATATATATACATGAATATGTATATATATATATATATATATATATATATATATATAAATTAGCAGTCCGCCCATGTTTCGGATGGATATTTTACAAAATATGGCAAAAAGTATACATTTTAAGGAGGACCACGTAAACTTTACACGTTACCATTTCAACACATTAAATTTATGACAGAACGGCTGTCGGCACACTCAATAGTTTAAGCAATTATATGAGGATGTACTTTAATACTTTCTTCGTACCTTTGGTTGATTACGAGTACATTATCGAAGCTTTCATATTAATCTCTAATTTTTTAGAAATTTTTGAACAGCTTATGTTAATCGCAGACTATATAGGATTGTGAACGACTTCTCAAATCGTTCCAGTACTTACATAAATAAAACAAACAAAAAAAAAATCCAACCAAACAATCATTCAAAAGTTTCCTCTTTAAACATTACCATTAATTATACTGGACGTATTTTCTTGCGGATTCCGCCCATGAATAGAACGATACTCGACGAAAGATTTGGAATATAATTTATATCTTATGGAGTATAATTATACTAGTAGGAGTAAATAATAATGTGGAGTTAGCCCTGTAGTTGTTTATAATAAATAATAATGTGGAGTTAGCCTTGTAACCATCGAGGCTTTCCGGAAATAACTATATGATTATAAGTAACTATAAACTACTTTATACGCTAAATTATACAATTTGAAAACTTGGCTGAAGTGTGTTTACATTATCCTGTCTTAACATAGAAAATTTCATAGTGGACAAGTGTGTGCGTTTGTTACCAAGATCAACGAAACTCCCTTACCCTTTTGTTCCGTTGGGACGGCAATCCGACACGACAGGAGGAAGCCCCGACCCGAAGGATCTTTATAATGGTAGCGAGGCTGCAGAGTGCCAACTTGTAACTTGAGCTTTCTGAATATATTTGGCTCCCGTTTAAGTTAATATTGGAAGGACATTCTTTAGCGCGCGATACGCGCATTCTGAGATCGAAAAAAGCGTAACACAGTCTTTGTTATGTTTTTTTTGCGACAGTTGGTATTCTTCATGTTCAATGTCATCCTAGCCGAATTCGACTACAGCCTCCACCTCTATTGAGAAGAGCCATCTGCGCGGGATATATTTATTAGGGACATTATTATTAGGACCGACGGCTTAGCGTGCTCTCCGAGGCGCGGGCTAACTGTAACACCGCCAATTTCCTAACTCCAGACAGGTGTTATTATTTAGGAAAAACCTAATAGCTCTTTTTGTATGGTCCGACCCGGGATTCGAACCCGGGACCTCACGCCTGTGGTCGTACGGTGTACGGGGTGTAACGCCGCCAACTTCCAGACATCAGGCTGTTATTAGAAATTTTAAAAATCCTGTCTGTGGTTCAACATGCTAGCAGTAAGCATGTACCACCAGGACCTCAAGGCAGTTAGAGAGTTTATTATATATAAAGAGAGGTTTCAAATATTCGTGAGTGAGGAGTGTGTGAAGCCCTTATTAAATCAGTCCATATAATTATTCTTTACCCAAGACTTTGATAATCACCGCCAAACTGTAAATGTCATCCAGGACAAGTCGGCTGGTTGCGTAAACGCTAACATATCGTAGACGTTACAGATTCGTTTTGGGTCACATAGATGTTAAGTAGCGGTTATTTATCGTTTTGTTGTGCGCATAGATTTTATGCACACGACAAATTATTTTTTGAAATTGCGGGCCAGACTTCAAATTATTCATTAAACAAACAACGCATTTCTTTCACGGGTTTATAATTGAGTACGAATGAGAGCCAGGCAAAGACCAGCCTGAAACGCTTAACCTCGAATCGTAAAATTTTGCTATTTGTTTAAGTAAGCAAGGATTTTTTGAAAGTCACTAAAGGGTAGAAATAGGGGTGAAAAACTTAGTGTTCAACATATATTTTAGTAATAAAAATAATGTCAAAGATTTAGGTATCGGTAATTATTTACTTCAGAAGTTTTCAGATGGGCGAGAGATTAGATATGAAAATTAATTATTTTATAACCAAGAAAACAATTTTCATAACTTATTTAACACAATTTTGTAAATGAAGTACAAGTCAAGTTGAGTCAGACTACAACTACGTTATATAATTCATTATTTTTTGCCCTTGCATTAATACATTTTGTCATTGGATGACCTGTTACGTTCGAATCTTCGAGTAGAATCAGCAACTTATTTTTAAATTATAGGGCGGTGTACGTACAGTCGGAGCATTTCAACGAATACCGACGTCGATAGTCATCTGCATTATTGTCATGCAGATGCTTTGCTCGCCTTCCCTGCACCTCCTCAATGAGTCACCGGCTGTGTACGTAACTGTTTTCTTTTCTAGAATAGGGGCGCAAACGAGAAATCGGATCCTTTTTTAACGACTACCGTCGCTTATAAACATCCGCATAATTATTATGTCGATGCGATGCCCACCTCCCGCTCCAATGGGCCACCGGCTACTCGCAAACCTCACGACACGCGATGTAAGCGAGAGGCATTTCTCTGGTCGTACCTCCCCGGTTGTGCCAGACCTATTCGAATGCAATGTAGCAGGGATCTACCTCTTATTAAACTAAACTTAATAAAGGAGTGGCTATAAGACTAACAACAAAAATTGATAGAATGTTGAATAAAGTAAGTTGTATAAGCTAGTTAAAGTACTCAACGTACTTTACACGTTTACTTCAATAACCTTTGAAAACTATTTCAAACGGCTACAAAACACTGCAGGCTAGCGTACTAACAAACTTTATGTTTGCTATAAGCAAGCCCGAGGTCTAGCACAATATTTGCTAAATTAAATGGACATTTCCAGTAGCTAATGCGTTGTTTTATAAACCCACGTTATTGACGACTACAATCTGTGCTGTGTGTAATGGTATCGTTTTTTCGCATAAAACCACGTTTGAAGATAAGTAAGCGTGTTTAAATTTTTTTTTGCGTTATAGAGAACCATCCAACACAGTTAACTACCGTAAGTACCGTTATAGAGAACCATCCAACACAGCTATCTACCGTAAATATCGTTATAGAGAACCATCCAACACAGTTATCTACCGTAAATACCGTTATAGAGAACCATCCAACACAGCTATCTACCGTAAATACCGTTATAGAGAACCATCCAACACAGTTATCTACCGTAAATAAATGTTTTCG
Source organism: Eumaeus atala (assembly GCA_017140195.1). Classification (NCBI taxonomy): domain Eukaryota; kingdom Metazoa; phylum Arthropoda; class Insecta; order Lepidoptera; family Lycaenidae; genus Eumaeus; species Eumaeus atala. The sequence continues at coordinate 68,503 of JAFELO010000541.1, read as the reverse complement.
AGGTACCTGTTATGAGCAACGTCTAGACACCGTCTTGATAAAACACAAATCCTCGTGAAGTTACACAGATTCTAGGATGATCTGTGAGCCTATTGAAATTAAAAAAACATCCAAATTTCATTGGAGAAGATGGCTGGTTTTTTATATTTTTTATATAGAATAGGGGGACAAACGAGCAATCTCAGTCCCTTTACGACTACCGCCGCCCATGAACATCCACATAATTACTATACCGATACGTTACCCTCCTATCCCTCGCCACAAATGGGCCTGCGGCTACTCACTAACCGAACGGAACGCGACACCGAATATGTCACTTTGCGGCGGTGTTATGTGAGTGAGAGTTACCTCCCCAGTAGTGCCGGCCCAATTCCATCACACAGGACGAAGTGTTATGCACTATGTATGACACTACCCCCTCCTATGTAGTATGGAACTATAGCTTCCCAGGTGCTTCCTGAAGCTTGGGATCCTGTTATAAATATAATCAAATCCTTGTGACATCGGGACATCTGTCATCTTAGTCCACCCGTGACCATCGGAAGCCAATATAACGGAATTCAATACAAAAAAGAAATTAAGGTGGATGTTGGTTAATTCTCTTCATCCGACAAATGCTAATATAAATTTTACTTTCTTCATGGAGTACTAATCCTGTTAATTTCATTATCGGTCTATCGGCTCCCACTGCTGAATACGGACCTGTTCCACGAACGATACGACATCATTGTTTTTATTGCACAAGGGGACAATGCAGAAATCGAATCCTTTTGACGACTACTAAAACGTTGACACTGAAAATACTCAATAAACAGCGATAAAATCCGTTAAAGTTTTACTAGAACATAATTGTAAAGTTAAAGCAAATATGTAAAGTAGGCTGGCTTCAGGTGCATCTTGTAAGGCAACGAATCAAAAATGGAGTATTTGTTGGATCATTGTTGTATGTTATATTTTCAACTTTGCAAATTTGTGAGAACGTTATCCAGGTTACAACAGTAAATGTATATAATGGAGGCACAGACAATGTAAGAGATTTCAATCAAATTAAAATTTTACATTTAATTTTGAAAGCCAGTGTTTTAATTTTGAATATAGAGCTTTAATTGTAAGAAAACAAATGATGTTTTAATGTGGGATACGACGGGGATGTCTTCGCCAGTGATTTTCCAGCGATATATATAGTTCACATGATACCGCCTTAAGGGACTGGTCTAGGTTTTTCCATGTTTTATTTGTAATGTATACAAAATATACTTAGTTTCACAGAATAGGGGGCAAACGAGCAATCGAAGCCTTTTTACGACTACCGCCGCCCATGAAGATCCACATTACTGTGCCGATGCGTTGCCCACCTTTCCCCCGTCCCAATGGGCCACCGGCTACTCACAAACCGCACGAAACGCGACGCTGAAGATGTCACGTTACGGTGCTATTATGTGAGCTAGTGGTACCTCCCCGGTCGTGCCAGCCCAATTTCGTTGCATAGGAGGATGCAGTGTCATGCACTATGCGTGGCACTACCTTCTCCTATGCAACCCCCCTCTCTCCCACAGATGGGAGAGACACATCTCGATATAAGATTGTATGTAACAGCTAAAAATACCAAAGATAAGGCCGGACCGGGAATGCTATTGTTCTGAACAGAACAAAGGTTATCGAATGTAGATAGCTAAGCTTATCGCTCGGCACGTCTGAACAGGTCGGCTGTCAACTGTGTAACAGTTGCCAGTCATTCTGGGTCAAGCCACTTACCGAAAACGAGGGGTGATTGATAAGTATCCGAAACGACAAAGAAGAACTTTAATGAAGTAAAAGTACCTTCACGCCTGTTGTCCCCGAAGAGGTAGGCGGAGGTATCATCCACAACTCGCAAGTCCAGTAGATATACCAGCACACCCACGATTAGCTTAGGTATTGAGGCCCATCACCACTATGGTTCAAGCCTTGTCGTTAGGTGGGGCTTAGCAGCCAGGAGTAAACCCAGGCGAAGCCAATAGAACAGAGGGGGGATCTTGGCACCCCGCTTACAAGAAGAGGAGGCTCAAAGATCAGGAGGAGGAATCGCTCTCGGTACCCCTCTTATAAGAAGAGGGGACCTAAGCGCACCAGGAGGTGGCGCTCTTGCGCACACGGCAAGGGGCGAGGATGGGAACCTCGCCCCAAAGTCGGTGGGGTTATCCTGTAGTATTGGGCAACACCATCTGTGGAGGTGGAGTTGGTCCCTTAAGAAGCTCACTAGCCGTCGAGGTGCCCTGATGATTGTTGTTCCGGGGCACCTCACCTATGGCGGCACTGATGGCACTCAGTGGTTTTTGTGGGTATTCGATACTATCATGTGCCGCGAGTCCCACACACCACTGGACACCACCCAGGGCTGGTGAAAAGAAAAAAGGTACTGAGGCCCATGAACACATATGTGGCAAGCCATGGCCACTTCGAGCACATTCCAATCCCGGACAGTGTAATGTGTGCTCAGAATATTCTCAGAAACATTTCAATAATACCTGCCCGACCTGGGGATCGATCCCAGGACCCCACGCGGCAAACAGTCTTAACAGCCGACACCCGCACAGTTACATCGCAGTAGCGAACTTTAATAATCCATTTAAAACAATTTTATTTTTACGTAGTAACGTAGTGTCTTTCTAAATCGATTTACTTAGTCCAGGCCTCCACAAAGGTCCACAAAAACAAAAAAAAAAAAAAACAGTTTGATAGAATGTTTTCTCTCACCCCTCAAAGTGCTAGTCTACGGCGACAATTACTTCATCATTTGATGAAAATCTTCGGCCACCTTTGAGCTTGAGATTTCGGGAATAAGTGGAAGTCGCACGGGGCCAGATCTGGGGAATGGGAGGATGCGGTAACAATTCGAACCGCAATTCATGAAGTTTGGCAACTGCAACCCTTGTGCAACCGTGGCGGAATAAAACTTTCTTTTTGGCTAAATGAGGCCATTTTTTTCAGATTTCTCTCCATTTATTGTTTTTCCTCTTTGCAAATAATCCACTAAAATAATCCCTCGGGCATCCCAAAACACAGTCGTCATCACTTTGCCGGCCGACAAAACCGATTTTGCTTCCTTCGGCACAGGTTTTCCGCTCATAATCCACTTAGGTCGTTTTTTTGTGTCAGGAGTATAATGATGTATCCAGGTCTCATCTACTGTCGCACAACGCCGCAAAAACGCTTAAACAGCGCCAAACACTCCGACGAAACGTCCACTCGACGTTGCTTTTGGTTAACAGTGAGCAAACGTGGCACCCGTCGCGCGCAAAACTTTTTTATTCGCAAATGTTGGTGTAAAATATCAGAAGAATTGCTTACCATCTCTGCTATCTGCAGCAACTTCAAGTGCCGACCATTCAAAACGATTTTGTGATCATGTCCGATTCGAGACTTCATTTGGACGCCCAGACCTGTTGGCGACTTCGCAGCTCTGTCTTAAAATCAGTTACCCAGGTGTGAATTATACCTAATGTAGGAGCAGTATTACCTAAAACACTGTCTAGCTTGCTTAATCTGGGTTGCTCTTTTTCCTTTTAAAACGTAAAGCGTTATCACAGCACGAATTTCGTTTCTTTCCATTATTGAGAAAATTTACGGCTGAGAAAGTTCTAAGTCCCCTCACACAAATTCTATCAGTTATTCGAACTGGCAATTCAAATTTGGCATTATATGTTCGAAAAGATGATAGAATATAATGTAATAAATTTCGTTTGCCTATCTTTTTTTTAAGTTCGTCGGTTCGGCCAGTTATCAATTAGCGTTATGGTACGTAGGTGAAGAATGGCAGTACCGCCCTTCGCTGTTCGAGCTACCCGCCGCGCTCCCCTGTGTGATTGGTTTAAATACTAGCTACTTATGTGGACGCTATTTTTCTGTAGCTTTGCCTTGAGCTGGCGCGCTATATTGTATTATACTTATCTATCGTCTAATGGCAGCAGTGTCTGTAGTGAGAGCCTTATTCAGAAGCGTATATTATTTATGAAGAAGAGCGTAAGGCAGAATAGGTTCGGTACCGGTTAATGGCCGAATGTTCATGACATCTCTAATATCAACCTTCTATTTTGAAAAATATGTGGTTTATTTTTCATTTGTATTTTTCAGTATTCTGCCGAATAGTGACACTATTCATGCATACGTCGTAGTGGTATTGTACACATATGCAAATCCTTGTATAGCATTACAACTAGCTATTTTAAAAAACAGGGTAATTTTGTTTTATGGCGGCCTAACGATTCGCCAGATTGTCATTGCGGGACGTTTTTTAATATAGCGGCTGACGTTCAGCACCATTGAATTTTGAATTTTTTCAGTGATAGTGATCGATACAAGTATTAAATTAGACTTTTTTGGGTGCAAATCAAAAAAATAACCCAACCATGAAGGCTTATTCGAGAGCCACGCCTCCGCCTAATCATTCGGACCTATATGGGCATCGCTTTTTTAATTCTCTGTATTCGACAATAGATGTCATTGTTGTTGTCATGTCAAGTAAAAGCCGCGAGTGTTACAATAAGTGTAATAATAATAAAACTCAAAGTGGCTATTTGAATGACAGAAAAATAACGCACAGCCGAAACTACTGTAACTAGAAACTTGATATTGGTACAGAGGTTCCTTACATAATGTACGTGAGCACTAATAAAGGTTTTTAGAAATCATCGTAAAATCGTCCCTTAAGAGTGTGAAAAAGGTGAAGTTTACAACATGGAATTTTTGCAAGTAACGCAGGTGAAACTGCGAGGCGCTGTTAGTGCTATATAAAAGTCCAATTCAACAGTACAACTAACGGCTACAGCGCTGTGTGCGCAGATAACAAGAGGCCGCTATGTGTGTTGATGAACTGACAATGGATTTGATTTTGACGCTTTCCGCTCGCCGTCGTTGCACGTCGCTGTTATTTATAGGCAATCTTCGTCAACGTCAATGTACATTTCAAGCGCACACCAACTAATGATTCTACATTGTGTTACACGATATCAGATGCGAGCTTATTATATTTGGATACAGGATTAGACAAGTGACGCACTAATCGTCCATTTAACAGCGACGATGTTGGATTTGTGAGGCGAAACATATTTCAAAAGGGTAGCAATTTATTTTGGTCACAATAAGGGATAGTTTATCTTATCTTATATATTAATTACGTCGTGGTAAGCATGTTCAACCATTTGTTCTCATGTGCTCCTGGGTTCATGTCTCAAGTAAGACCAAAGTGTATTGGGATTCTTCAATTTCTAATAACAATCCGAATTTAAGAAGTTGGCGGTGTTACACCCCTGTGCCTCGGAGAGAATGTATGGTCGATGCTGCGCCTGATTTCTCTTCGGTAGTGACGGATTGCTGTCGCATCGGAATAGGAGAATGGGGCAACAAAGGGTGCACTTGTGCACTATAATAAGTCCTGCGCAGTTAAGTAGTGGTAGAAATTCGACTAGGACGACGTTATTACTGCATTAATTGCGTAAGCCGATATTAGGTTTCATTGATTGTGGGACATCTGCACTTAAAACAGTGGTAATGTTCTCCAGCTTTAGATATACAGGAAAAGAAAGGGCAAAAAAAAAATGTTTTGTTGACAAAGAACTATTAACTAGATTAATGTGTGAAGTTTACGCGAATGTTATCAATTGCAAACAAACTACTTTCACAAATTGTTATCATAGTTTTTTTAATTCTGTAACTAGCCCGACGTTTAATTCTGTAACTAGCCCGACGTTTAATTCTGTAACTAGCCCGACGTTTAATTCTGTAACTAGCCCGACGTTTCTAGAGCCATACAGTCAGTTGTCACAAGTCATTAATGGTACCCGAAGAATTATAGTTAATTATTTGCTTACTGCTTTTAAGTGTTTTTGATTTGATTGTGTTTATCACTGGGGCCCAAGCAGAGGGAACAATCTAGCCACCTCCTCTATTGAAGTTTGTATGTTTTTAATTATTTCGGATTAACCTTGTAATGTATCTGGGTTCCCTTGTGAGGATTTGTGCTTCATCAAATTTATTGTAATGTCAGGGCCATCTTCAGCACGCTCTCAGGCCGTAGATTATGTAGCGAGCCGATGTTTCATATTATCAAAAACACAAAGCTGATACTTTTAATAACATGTGACATCCGGACATCTGTCATCACAGTCCGCCCGTGATCGTGGTTGCTGTAAATCTTCTGAAACGTCATGCTAGTTTAATTAAATAAACCGTGATAAAATTCGTGGAAATAGTTTTATTGTTGTAATAAACTGTTAACTAAACATTATTGACATTAAACATTTCATTACAAAAATATTTCATAGGTTTCGATATGTGTTGTATCGCTGGCGGCTCGCTAGGATTGTAATGATAATAATTCCAAGTGTTAATTTAATTATAAGTTGAAGTTTGTCTGTTTGCTAAGTTCACGATCGGTGACGGCGTCCAGGGAGTGGGTGGGTTAGTGGTTATTCAAATGGAGCTTGAAGTGGTCCGAAAGCCCCTTAACGCTTTTGGTTCTGATTATCAAATGATTTTGATTAACGACTGATATAGTCCCACGACCCACAATGATATATAAAGGGCGTGTATTTATAATTACGTTGAACTTCAAAACTAGTGTGAAAACTAATGAGTACAAGGAATATACGCGAACAGATATATTTTTATAGGAAGTTGCTACAGTTGAAGACTTATGGAGGAGATGTGAATAAAGCACATTTTTTTTATATAAAATATGCATTAGATTCTGTTAGTTCACTTAAATAGAGCGAAAAGCACACTACGGCAAGCACGCATAGTTTCAGGAGGTGCCCTGTAGCTGACCGATCCGAGACATCTTAGTATGGGCGGCCGATAAAAAAATAGCGATAAAAACGCAATTTTTGATGTGTTTAAATTAGCTGTACCCAGCACTCGTCGTTCTGCTCTTTAGTCCAAAACCTTTCTTGGTGAATACTGAACAATATTGTTAAAACATCAGTGTCTTTTTTTGTCGCGGTGAAATTCATTTAAGCATCATCACCGGCCCTGAGTGAGGTCCAATGGTGTGTGGGGCTCGCGGCATATTGTAGTACCGAATACCCACAAAAACCACCGCGAGTACAAGAAAGCTCGACCGATGGTCGTATAGAAATAGCTAATATACTGTCGTTTGCAATTAATATACTATAATTTATACATAAACCTTAAAAATTAAACAGACTTTTATGCAAATGAAATATAAAATAAATCACATCATTAATTGAATTATGTCACCAACATTTAAAATTCCTGTTATAAAGTAATTGAGTTCATACATTCAACTTTAGTAAAAAGGTATGAAGTGCAAATTATACCGTTGAAATGTCAATGAATGAAGCCGTTATACTTCAATAGAATTTCCGTTCTGCAAGTATTGAATTACTTAGGTGGCATATGAATAACTAAATGCAGTGCCGGATTAACCACGTAGCAAACGTAGCATTCGCTACGGGACTAGCGTTACGGGGCTACTACAATTTAAAGCAAAGTTTACATGACCTTATAGGTCCTATGTCAATCTATGTTAGTCTGTCAAAATAATAGCAAATTAATGGCGCCAGAAGAAAATTTGCATTACAGACATCTCGCTAGCTCAATCTGGCACTGGTTAAAGGGGTCGTGTTATAATGGTGGGGTAAGGTGAACTGTAGCGATTCGTCTCCTTCATGTAAGGGCAGCTTATCGAACAGTCTGCATGCAGCGCCGACTGGCAGATGCTAACTGAAACTGATTTACGACCCCATTGATAGTTTATTCACAAGTGGATGCGGGTTTACAAGATTAAGTCTGAGCAACATGAATATGTAACAACGATGTATTGATATTTGTATTATACGAAGCTACATTATTGAATACTGGCCGAGTACTGCGACTTCACAAGCTATATCTCATCACATTTTTTGTTATTTGCGATGAGACCCATGATATTTTGGAAATAAAATGTATCCTGCATTATAAGCTCATTTATCTTTTGTAGAAAGCATCATTAAGAGCAGTCAAACCGTTTCAGAGATGGCCTTACACAAACGGAAGGACGGACAGACAGATTTTGAAATAGTTATTTGTTTATCAGTATTGTAAATATAATAAATTTGAAGCAACCAAGTCATTTTGAAATCACTAACACACTTGAGTTTTGTTAGTTATATATATATGACGAACAACATTTTTCCACTTAAGAAGAACAGAAATATAACTTTTTCAGTATTTGAGGTTATGTAAATTCGATGTAAATTGTAATATTGCAAAGCCTTTGTTAGGACTAACAACGTACGGCGGCAGCAGCCATTTCAGAGCTGATTGCGCAGGAAACGTAATCCTTTCACCTTCCGCTTAACGTGGGAGCTCATAGGAGTTGCTTCCTTCGACAAAGACATGCTTGGCAGGCCTGTTCCGAGATGACGATTGGTCTCTTGACGGAGACTGTGCTGCCAGACTATCGATGGTAGATTTCGTATACTCCACAACGGTGAAGCCTTTTTATGGCCACGTGAGTAACCGCATTTATGCACCGTCGCAGCTCTGGGCGTGTCACGGCTGAGTACGCACTAAGACCCTGTGTGTGCCAACGATAGTCGCTTTTGGTGCATCATATCTGTCAGTGTAATTCAGCTTGTATCTTAGGCAGGCTGTATCAAGACTTCATCACTTAATCTGCAAAAGAAGGGCAATGTCCATATTCTAGAAGATTTCAACCTACGCCAAGGAAGACATTGGATTGGTGGATGTTCATAGGCGTCGGTAGTCGTAAAAAAGGCTCCGATTGCTCGTTTGCCTCCCTATTCTATTTAACAAATCTATTATAAAAATATAAAAAACTTGTTAAGTTCATAAAAATATTTAATTTAAATTATTTGCGTTGTCTAGTATCTGTGACAAGTCCTTACGGCTACTTAACACATGACTAGGCTAACGTGGTGTGATAAGTCCACATATGTCAATATTATTATCAATCCTTCGTAATTAGCATCTCGATATGTTAAACCGTATTTCAGAGCACACAAAAAGTGCGCTTAAGTTCGGTCACATCTTGTAAGGAGTAGTCTAATCACTACAGGCTACGGCCATAAACAACCCGGCACGAGGTGTACCGGGTTCCCACCTGCGGAAAAAGAGGGGAGGGTCTGTCCCCCTATCGTCTCCCTAGACCTGAAGACACAAAAGTCTTCGCTATTCCGATGAATTTTAGAGGCGGGAGCAATAGCGCCGCTAACCAGTACTAGGTCCCTCAGAAAAAAAGGAGTAGTCTTATCTACATTGTAGCCGAATCAGACAGGAACGAGCTCTTGCTCACATAATACTGCTGTTACGAGTCGTGCTACTTGTAATTTTCTGGGAGACAAAGGAAGGGAACGCATCCGTATAATCTCTGGTTGCGTGGATGTTTATGGACGTTTGTATTCACTAGATCTGTATCTGCGATTTAGGTGATTTAATATGTATTTCATAATTAGTTAGCCTCTACAGAGTTTGCTTTCCTTCGCTGCAACTTGGCCAGGCACGCTACAGATATTTAAATAATATATTTGAGCTCAATAGCGCATGAAACGGAGGTTTGAGTTAACTTTAATACAAGCACTCAGAAGTTTGATATTGGAACTTGCGTCTAGTGTGGTCCAACAGTTAAGAATATTAAATATTATGATAAGGCGATATCCCTTGTATGTAATCTTTACACAATCGCGTGAATAGATGCCGCAGTAAAGAATCGCAACGTTTTATTGAAGTTATATTTCTTTTGCCGCGTTAGGGAAAAATGATGAGAGTAAATTGTTACGTTGTATTACAAAAATATAATATAAGAATCTCCATACATTTCTCTCTGGCATTTTTCGTAGTAGCCACTTTAATCACGAACTTCTCCTCTCTGCTAAGGAATACCACCTGTGCTCCGATGACCGTCACTCATTTGTTTTTTTTTCTGTTTGCCTCACTCACGTTACAAAATGGAAAACTTAAAATATCGCATTATTCACGAGTACGGGTTCCGCCGTGGCGCTAGTGTTGCGAAAACTACACATCATTCACCCATCGGTGAATGACGTGTATGGCGGTCGTGTCGAAAAAGAAAACACAGTTCGTTTTTGGTTCCAACGTTTTTGTTCTCGAAATTTCGTCACGCCCCGTGGACGGCCCAAGTTAATAATGAAGAGTGAAACGCTATTGTGGAAGCGGATCCATCGGAAGCCACGAGAAAGTTGCGATGTTAGTGATAAAAATGTTTCAATTCACTTGAAGCAAATTGGGAAGACTAAAAAGTTTGAAAGGTGGGAACCTCACGAATTGACTGAAGCAAACCGGCAGACGCGCGTCGACGGCTGGGTTACATTACTAAGCCGGCAGAATAGTGAAGGTAATTTAAGCCGTAGCCGTGTAGCCTGTGATGAAAAGTGGATATTTTACGATAATCGGAGGCTTTCAGCGCAACGCTTGGATCCTGGTCAGCCCGCCAAATCTTGCCCCAAACGAAAATTAGCCCCAAAAAAAAAAACTTACTTGTAAGTGTTTGGTGGACTAGTGCGGTATTATCCATTACAGTTTTCTCAAATCAGACAGAGTGTTACGGATAATGTCTATTGTCCGCAACTGCAAACCATGATGGAGAAGCTATCGGCTAAACAACCTAGGCTGGTCAAACGCTTTACGCCACTGCTGCTTGACGACTACGCTGGACCACACACTGCGCAACAGACCAAACTCCGTACTCCCCGGATCTTGATTACCATTTTGTTATAAATTTCTAACAAGGGAAAAAATTCAACTCCGATGGGGCAGTCCAAATTGCCTTCAAAGATTTAAATATTTTATTGATTCCCGTCCGAATTGTTGTTATGTTCGACAGTTACAACTAAAACATGTTTTAATATAAATAGTTATACTGTTAAGAAATAGCTACCAAAATACTACCCAAGCGCTTTCATTTGATAAGATTTTACATAATGTGCGTCATTTGATATGTAAATTATGAAATCCGCCATTTCGGAGCAACCACCTCTTGGATTTGTAATACATTATACAACAACAACACATCTTTATGCCAGTTCCAAGTTCTCGCTTAATTTAATACTGGTTTGTAATACTATTGACTTTAACATATGTCGGCGTGGCACCACTAACGCAACATTTTGTGGATGTCACACGACTTTGATATTTTTCATAACTAACGTCACTTCATTAGCGATCAATATGCCTGTGAGTTGTGATAATTTCTGTTGTAATCACGTTTATAAAAGTTATTTAGAATCAATTTCTACATTTATCTTTACTCTCCGTTCACAATGAACAAAAATTTTTTTCCGTTTCTGCGTACATGGATATCCTCTCTCCGACATAAGATTGGATAATAATAATATTATTATAATATGACCAGAACCAAAGATATATAGCAAATTTCAAGTCAATTTATCAATAAAATGGGGTTAAATTTCAATTACTAGATATGACCCAGGACGAAGTCAAGCTAATCTAGACTGTTTAATAATAACATGTCTTGACTTACAGACTAGTTATTATGGTAGTCAAAACATGCTGTGCATGCATCAAAGTCAGCTGAGACTATTGACCCATCAAGTGAAGCCATTAACAAAATTCTGTATTTTATGACAACTGCTAAGAAAGTATTTTTGAAAATTTTAGATGCTTAAGAGTACCAGTTTATCGATTTCCACGCCACAGCTGGTCTGGGATAGACCTGAGTGGCAGGTATAGTTGTGTCGAGTATCATTGAAAGAAGCCATTGTCAAGCAGGATGTACCTAGACTTGCCATAAATATTGTAAAAATTACAAATATTTTTTTAATTGCAAATAACATTTATTACTTTTACAGTGTGTAATGCATAAAAAATATATAAGGCTTGTTCGAGGTTGTCTCCATTATGGTCGCACCCATGTGGATACATTACAGTCCTTACGTTAATAAGTAATACGTTGAGGGCAGTTATCAATATAAGCACACACTCTTTCCACAGGGAAATTCTTCACTGCCAATCGTATGGTTGGTTCTCTCTCTCTCTCTCTCTCTTCAGCCGATGTTAGTCCACTGATGGACATAGTCCTCTTCCAAGGCACGCCACTGAGCACTATCTTTGGCTCTCGTCATTCAGTTGTTTCCCACCGCCCGGTGAGGGTCGTCTCGCCACCTAGCGGGAGGGCATCCTACGCGACCTCTAAAAGCCTTCTGCTCCAACGGTTGTCGGATCGACGGCATATTTTTTTGACGGCATATGGCATTTTATTACGGCCCATTGCCACTACAACTAGCTAGACCTCAGAGCTATGTCGATGATTTTAGTATTCATGTGATTTTTTTTCGGTTTTTCAATGAAGGCGCGTAAATACGTTTCACCCTGTAAAAAAAAGTCGGATTTAGGTACTATTTAAAACAGACCATAAATCATAATCCTGCGGATTAAGATCGGGAATGGACGACGACCAGTCTTCAGCTCCGATGAAGACCGAGACATTCGCTTCCAGTCAAGACTGCGTGGATCGAGCTCTATGGTCTGGTCCCGAGCCTTGCTGGAAGGACCACTCTTGGTTATTGAACACGGTGTTAATAAGGGGCTTAACTACCTTAACGATTTACTCGTGCCAATGTTTTCATACCTTTTTCACAAAAATTTTGCTCAGTCACTCTTTCATAGTTAACAACCCGCCAAATCATCTAAGAAGTAGGAAGGTTGTGAGCACCGTTGCATTCTGCAGGTTAATTGGAAAGCTTCCTTAGAGCCTTGAACATAAAGACGCTCATTTAGTTTGTTAAAGTGTTGCTCAATTGTAAAAAAACTCTCATAGGTAAGTCATTTCTTTTGTGACCTCCCTTTGCTTGCCGTTTCAGTAGTTGTTTCGTTTTACCACTTACTTACTTTTTAAACCATAATTTATCAATTAAGAAATGACCAGAGCATCTTTTATAGGCTGCAAGTCCTAAGTCGTCTCTTGGCGGCTAGAAAGTTAGTCTCTTAAAGGCTTAGAAGAATACGCGATGCTATCTTCACCTCCTGCGACAAAATCTTTTGCTTCGAACAGGATTTATTTGAATTCTTCCCTTTACAGCTGGATCTTTTATGTCACAAGCGGTGGATGCCTCATTGTACCTATTAGCAGCCCGGTACACAAACATTTGACTATTGTCTATGGAGAGTTTTAAAAATTGCAATTGGCTCCATACCTACTTTGTGTAATGCAATCACGGCGATTCTGTTCTCTTTACCACCCCACTCCATGAGGAAACTCAATGAACAATCGTATAAAAGTGACATATTCCAAGTTAAAATGTAATATTTTTTATTTTTTATTGTAACAGTATTTATGGCCAACAAGCATAATCTGATAAATTACAATAAAACTACTTTTACGGATTTTATCGCGGTTTATTTAATTATTTATGTAACCCGACGTTTCAGAAGCTTTACAGCAACCATGGTTACGGGTGGACTGAGATGAGAGATGTCCTGATGTACCAAGTTTTTAAAAGTACCCGAAGAATTATAATTTTAGTTGTTCCGATTAACGCAAACAGTACTTATTATATCTTGCTGTCTTGTGATGTTATGTTTACTTTTTGATTTGATTATGTTCACCACTGCGTACCAAGTCGAGGGAAGACCACAACCATCTTCTCTATTGAAATTTGGATGTTTTTTAATTTCAATAGCCTCACGGATCACCCTTGGAATGAATCGGTGTTCCCTAGTGAGGATTTGCGCTTTATCAAAACTAATGTAATGGCAGGGGCCAACTTCAGCATGCTCACAGACCGCAGTTTTGTAACACGTCGGTGTTTCATACAGGCTATATGTTCTTTAACGCGAGTTTTTACAGATCTATTAGTATGCCCTATATAGGAGAGTCCACAGTCACAATCAAGCTTGTACACTCCTGCATCTTAAGAGGGATATGACATTTCACTGATGCTAAGAACTGACTAATCTTCTTTGGCGGCTTAAAATAAGTTTTTATTGATGCTCGCTTGAGAATATAGCCAATTTTATCAGTCACTCATTTTAAGTATGGTAATATAGCAGTTGAGTGCTCGACAGTGGCTGGTTTCTCTCGGTTTCTGTGGAGCAGACGGGGAACCCGAAGCTTGTTGTCCCGCAGAACTTGCTTGACATGTTGAAGTTCGGTATCCAAGTGTTGCTTGTCAGAGATGCCTTGTGCTCATTCCACACAATTCTATTTTACATTATGTCAATCAACCATTACAATTCAGAATGAGGTACTAATATTGACCGCAACAGATCTATTTGCAAATGAAAGACTAAATATTTTACCCGATCCAGTAATAGGCGAGATCGTAGAATTATCAGATTAAGATACGTTTCCGCAAATACAATGATTGTTAAGGGAAATGACGGCAGAACTGCATTTTCAACTTCATCCGAGCTCCTAGTGTACAGATTGTACTGACATCTTATTGATGCCTTGAAGATGGAGCCTGTTAAGTAGTACTATAGGCAACTCGATTGAATTAATTATCGCTTTCAAGCTCACCAGCTTTGAGGACTCTTGGGCTTATTTGTGTTTTAGGTATCATTTTATGCCATTTCTGGGTGGTGCTTTATTTTTAAATAACATTGAGTGCATATTTTAGGATGGTAACTTCCATTAATAACGATAAGTATAAAATAATAGTCAGCTAAGAAATTAATATAAACCGATATTAATTTCTTAGCTGACTATTGTATTTTTGTCGAAGTCTAAGTAGTAGGACAAATGTGAATAAAACGGATCAATTTTTTCCCGCGTAGCGTAGCTTAGCGTAAAATGCTCAGGGTTATTAAGATGAAATATTCGATAGTTTTTAAGCTAAACGTTCTTCTTCAATAGGTATTCTAGTAGCTGGATTGCAGCAGAATTACGCTTCTGATTGAGGAGGTGTCTCTCATATAATAACAGATTAAAGTCACAGAACAGGGAAGCCATTTCCCTATGATGAATTAGTCAATACCAATGATGTTGGCACAGTTGTACACACGAAAGCCGTTACAATACGAAAACGTTAAAAAATAGTCAATGCGAAAATTCGCGACGAACGTAGTAGGGGCATTATAGATAGAAACCTGATTTGACTGTTTCACGACTGTGGGTATTATCGAGTTCCCCGGGGAAGTTCCATTATCTGGCGATATTACGTTACGACGTGCCACGGAAGATGGTCCGCTCTGTTGCGCACTGTTTTGACCTAATTAATATATTACCGAGGGACGAGACGACGGTGTTCATGTTGATTAATTCCTGTAAGGGATAGTTTTATCGCCGGCGTGTAAGGTGAAACATTTTGCGTGCAATTAAAATCGCTCGCTAGACAAAAATAAACAATGAATATCTAAGTTATAATTGTCCTGTCTCTCTGGAGTTCGACTGAATGACTCAACTTTTTTTTGTATTGCGGATTTACGCGCCTTCACCCGCCCTGGATATGTGGGGCTCGCGGAAAATGGCAGTGCCGAATACCCACATAAACCACATGCCATCAGTGCCGCATCTGGTGAGATGCCTCGGTAATAAAATGACCAGGGCACCTCATCTGTTACGTAGTTCCCTAAGGGCCCCCACCACAGAAGGATTCCCCCGCACCACAGTATTACTCCACTAGCTTTGAGGCAGTGAAAATTTGGCCCGTGCGCAGAAGCGCCTCCTCCTTTTGCTCCTTAGCCCCTTATTCTTACAAGAGTGGTATAAAGAGCAGCCCTCGGGTCAAATGGCTACACATGTATTCACCCCAAGATACTGAGCCCCACCGCCATGACAAGGATTTTACCATGGTGCGGATTGCTAATCAACATAAGTTAACGTTAAAAAAATTGATAGGTTTCTTTGGTTACAGCGAGATTTCAGTTTTATACTAGGATAACTTTTTTGATTTGAATGATAATACCAACAGTTACTGCAAAAGCAATTTAGCTGCAGGAATACCGAACTGTAAAGTGCCTCACCATCACGTAATCATCCCGAATATACAGAGATTCATTCAGTATTTATAGCGGCGTACAATGAACTAAATGTTCTGGATCCATTTTAGATTATTTATATATTGACGAACGGCTGGCTCAGTTGGTAACGTGGCGACTAGTCTGTGTGTTACGCCAGAGGCCGCGAGTCCGAATCTTGTCTCGGTCCCATGACCTCTATAGGAGTAAGTCGAATAAAAATCTTAAATTTCTAAAAATAAATATATGAAATACATTGTCCCTTGTCTAGTACTTGTAACACAAGTCCTTAGCACAGTATAGGGCTATCGTGGTGTGACAAATTCACAGATATTATTTATAGTTGTTTTGTTCTTTTCTATCCCTCAATTCGTGACATTTATTTACTGGCCTGTCGTATTGATGTACATAGCCAAGTTTATATTTACGAGACTTTTCGAATATTACGAGAAACCTAGAGACGTTACGTCCCCATCGACCATTTAGAAGTAGGTAAACTTTATACTTTCAAAATTGAAGAAGATTTTAACGATACCAACATGCAACCTTCAAATATTATGTAAATATGCCCACCCTATAGTCGGAACAGTAACAGAACAAGCCGCGTGGAAAAGTGAACAGTGTTTAGCCACGAATTAAGAAATCTATAAGTAATAACATGTATTGATGTCTTAAGATTACGCGAACGTTAGTCATTACAATAAAAGTACTTTAACGGATTTTATCGCGGTTTATTAAATTACTTATATAGCCCGACATTTCAGAAGCTTTACAACAAGCATGGTCACGGGTGAACTGAGATACCCGAAGAATTATAATTCTAGTTGTTCCGATTAACGCAAACAGTACTTATTATATCTTGCTCAAGACAGCAAGATATAATAAGTACTGTCTGCGTTAATACAACATACAAGTACATAAATAATTTAATAAACCGCGAAAAAAGTAGTTTTATTGTAATAATAATATCTAGTTTGATTTGTTTTGGTGCTAATTGAAAAAATCGACTTTAACATATTTAGAACAGCAAGGCCGTGGTATGTATACCAAACAAACGACACAGGGATTAAGATATGTAATGTTATTTCAAATCGATTAAAAGGAACTTTTTTTTTCAAATAGAACTCTTTCTGGAAAACATATACAATATTATGTCGATCATGTAGCAAAGGAATTGAATTTTGAAAAAAATCGAATTAACGCAAAATCTAATTCATCATTCATCATCATTATCAGCCGATCCGACCGATCTTCTACTACTCGCATCCATACCGGACCGGCTTATGCATGGATATCGTCTTCCCACCTGGTGAACGGTCGACCAACGTTCCTTTTCCTAAACGCGACCTTATTTTTTTTTTTTAAATAATTTTCCTAAAAAACTAATTATGATGTCTTTCTTTATGTTACGTCAATGTTAATCATTATTCTAAAATTACTTTTCATATGTTATCGCAGTATATTTAATATTTAATTATACCCACGTTTGAAAAGAGTTGCAGCAACCGTCGTCACGGATGTGTAGCTAAGTAATTAAATAAATCGCGATAAAATCTGTAAAAGTACTTTTGTTGTGACAACACCTCTTCCAAAAAGTAAAGTACTGTAATAGTATTATATATTTAAAAGTACTATTACAGTACTTTATTTTTTGGAAGAGGTAGTGCCATGCTGAATAGGAGGACTGCTGCATTGTAGGATGTAGTGCCATGCATAGTACATGACACTACATCGTCCAATGTGACGGAACTGGGCCACCACGACAGGGGAAATACCTGTCACTCACTTGATACGGCGGTAAAGGGACATCTTCAGTGTCGCGTTTCATGCATTTTGTGAGTAGCCAGTGGCCCATTGGGGCGGGGGGAAAGGAGAGCAACGCATCGGCATAGTAATTATGTGGACATTGTCATGGGCGTCAGTAGTCGTAAAAAGGCTCCGATTACCAGTTTGCCCTCGTATTCTATAAAAACAGCTTAAATATTTTATTGAACATCACTGCGTTTAGTAAAGCAATGGAGTTAAAATCGTAACGTTTACCACGGCCGCTGGTTTGTAAAGTGGAGCAAAGCAACATCGTCCATCATCTCCGCAGCACGTTCTGCCGTAAGCCGTCCATAGCGATACACAATTTTGCACAGCACTAAAACGACAAAATTAATTTGAAAAAAATACATACCGGCCAAGTTCGAGACGGACGGATGAACACCGAGGGTTCGGTACCAACGGTAACGCGAGCGTTATTACTTATATTTGCGGACGTCTGCACACATTTCTTGTGAAACGAACAATTATTATAATTATAATTACCATTTTTTTATGTTTTTTGTTACATCAGCAAGAATACATAATCTGTGAAGATTTCTACTGTTTTGCTATCACAATACGTGAGATACAGGCCAGTGACAGACAGACGGATAGACGGACAGCATTATTCTTAGTAACAGGGTCCCACTTTTTTGCCCTTCGAGTACGGAACCCAAAAAAGAACACACCATTTAAAAAGGAACGTTAAATGCAAACAAGCCTAAACATCTGGGTCTTCGGTAATTTGGACGGAATAACGATGTAAAGGTAAATAACATTACGCTTGGCGCCCCCGTACCACGTAATGTATAAATGTATAAGTAATCCTATAATTACCTCAGTTGAGAGAGGCTCTGTTTTCATTGGTCGTAAAGCTCGATAGCTCTACAATAGCGTCGGACCATCCCATTGCACTATAAAGTGTCGGCTAATAGGGATTACTACACCTTCCAGTGCGAGATTTACTTTAATGTTTTTTGGACACTTTAAATTTTATTACACGGAAATTATCTGAATATTAATTCATTTTAAGCTTTTAACCTCCGGCTGAACGTTATTAAACTTGTTAAAGGACAAATATTATGAAATTTTAAGCTGGCAAATCTGTTATACACTACGTTTAAATTCTAGGTTGTGTTTTAATAAATCAAGATAAAGAATAGAGGAAACAACATAATATTGTAATTACAAATGTGGACTAGACACACTACGTTGGTCTAGATCTGTTCTACGTATGTGCATTACACATGTCTATTGCAATTACTAGCTGTAAGTACTTAAAAATGTTCCACAATAAATAAGTAGCAGGGCGCCGCGGTTCCACTAGTGTAACGATAAGAACATTTGTTGTAACATGATGGTATATACCCTGTTGCCTTCCTCAATAAATGGGCTATCCAACACTTATTATCTAACAAATTTCAGGCATTTACAGTAAGAAAAAATATGATAAGCGCACTTTATTAGGTGTGGAGAATAAATGTTAGGTACTGACATGATTTTATGTCTAGCTTTGCAATAAATAAAAAGTAGTAAATATGTTGTAAATAAACATTTTTAATAAATCATGTTCACTAGAGAAAAGAGTTGCCGATTGTGGCATACAATGGGATATTCGACGTAAAAGGAAAATTTTAACATTATCACTTTAAAGTAATATTTTTGTAAAAATAACTTTAAGTGACAACACATACATTCTTGAATGGATAAAACTTTGTTTTCAGGAATAAGATAACATGGAGTTTGGAAGCATGTCTTAAACATTTCCGAAGATAAACCTTGTTTGTTATTTAAGCTTCTTTATATTTATAAAAATGTGAACATTTGAAAACTTTAAAATTTTGACAATAATAACTAACTGTATGTGGTTCTAAAAAAATATCTCATTTAATATTTTTTGGGTAATTCTGTAAAATTTGTGTATTTAGATGACCGTTTTGACAATAATGGCTACTCTTCAAGGTTAGGATGGCTGTCGTTGATGATCTTGGCTTGACTTTAACATTCTATGCCAAGTTTACACATACAAATACATGTAAATGCTTCTAATGCAATTTTTTTAGAAATATTCAATATACACATCTGTGCGCACAACATATTTTATTATCATATTTAGTTAATGAATTTTATACCGTAAATCGTAACATACAGAAACAGAAAAAAGATTCTTTGCACCACGTTCAAACGTTCACAGTATGGTTGCCTGAAAATATCGACACATAGTTTTTATCGATATATGGATACGTATCAATTTCGATTAACTTCCATTCATGTCATTCGAATCTAGTGCACCTTTTGTTCGCGTTACTTCTATGCTTAATATAATGAACGTACAGGCCCTTGTCGTTCTTTTTTATAAGTAGGTACTTTTTCATATTTAATAGTCTACACGTACATCAGGACTTTGCATTCAAATATACATTACATCGTCGCAAGTAAACACGACACCTAACTATACTCATGTCATTCGTATCTAATTAGAAGGAATAATTACTACGATCGAAATATGTAGTACATGAACGACGTAGAGATTTCATGCTTGTCAAATTAATTTGAGGCGCCACGAATTATTCATAATATTATCAGTTTTAAATTCTGAGGAAAAAAATGTTAAGGATGATCAGTCACCACCTACATAATGCGATAAGTATTTGGCAGGCATCAGTCAGCACCTACATTATACGATAAGTGTTAGGTAGGCATCAGTCAGCACCTACATAATACGATAAGTGTTAGGTAGGCATCGGTCAGCACCTACATTATACGATAAGTGTTAGGTAGGCATCGGTCAGCACCTACATTATACGATAAGTGCTAGGTATGCATCAGTCAGCACCTACATAATGCGATAAGTATTTGGCAGGCATCAGTCAGCACCTACATTATACGATAAGTGTTAGGTAGGCATCAATCAGCACCTACATAATGCGATAAGTATTTGGCAGGCATCAGTCCACACCTACATTATACGATAGGTGTTAGGTAGGCATCAGTCAGCACCTACATAATGCGATAAGTATTTGGCAGGCATCAGTCAGCACCTACATTATACGATAAGTGTTAGGTAGGCATCAGTCAGCACCTACATAATACGATAAGTATTATGTAGGCATCAGTCAGCACCTACATAATACGATAAATATTATGTAGGCATCAGTCAGCACCTACATTATACGAAAAGTGTTAGGTAGGCATCAGTCAGCACCTACATAATACTATAAGTATTATGTAGGCATCAGTTAGCACCTACACAATACGATAAGTATTAGGCAGGCATCGGTCAGCACCTACATTATACGATAAGTGTTAGGTAGGCATCAGTCAGCACCTACATAATACGATAAGTATTATGTAGGCATCAGTTCGCACCTACATAATACGATAAGTATTATGTAGGCATCAGTCAGCACCTACATAATACGATAAGTATTAGGTAGGCGCTGTAAATAAAAAATGACCAAATTCAAGACAAATTTGATTTTAATAAAATACTATCGATATCATCAAACCTCGCTAAAGTAAGAAAACAACACTTTTTTATACGAGGGTAGATTGAAAAGTACTCGGCCTTACACGGATTCATTTAATAATCAAATCATTAATTCATATAATCATTATAAAAATAAAATATACCCACATTATTTTGTTCAGTTCAGACTAGTTAATTGTGTGAAGTTCGAAACGTGTGCGATAAATAGTTGTGATTTTATAATTTTTTCAACAAAGCACTCAGACATAGCTTCTGCAAATCGAGAAAAGCGAGCAGCGTGCCGTAATTAAGTAACTTCATAAGAAGGGGCTATCACCAAGAGCCATCCCTGATGATATCTCGTATGTTAATGTATCTTACATTATCTTAATAGGTATTTGAAAAAAAAACCGATATTTTGCCATCATCATTATCAGCCCTTATCGGTACACAGCTGGACATAGGCCTCTCTCAACGAACGCCACGACGACAGATCTCATGCTACTCGCATCCATTCCGGACCGGCTACTACACGGATATCGTATTCGATTATTCTTATTTTTAGATAAATCGATATTTGCCATACCATGCCAAATATCGATTTATCTGTATTTTTTCCCCGATATGTCCAAATATCGATTTATCTGTATTTTTTCCCCTATATGTCGGAGGGCGATATCAGTATAAAATATCGCTATATCAAAAAATCGAGGTATATTCACTTCTAATATCCCTATCGCACAGTACCCGATTATCATCATGGTATACCAGTCTCGGTGTACCCCGGTATCTACTAGTATCCTTCCACATTTGATTTGTATATCAGTTTTGTTAATTTCCCACCAGACATTCTACATCTCCGGACCGATAATGAGCCAAACGGTTTATCCCGTTTATACTTGATCTATATTACGTTATATTGTAGCGTTTCAATTATATCTCAAAGCTTTACAAATAACATGGAGTTATCCTTTAATTCGCGGCGTATTGTTACAATTTAATTATATCGGATAATACCAATAAGTAGTGACGTAATTGAATAATAATAGCGATCAAATAGTTACGAGTCATGTAATTGTGCAACTAATTGGAAATGTATTTATTATTTAACAATATCGATGCTATGTTGTTTTCCTAGGGTTACCTAACCAGAAGGAAAAATGGAATCATTAGGAGCATCAGTACGCCGTACTTCTGTCCACTGTATGTCCGTCATTATTTTTGAGGAGTGGAGGAGAGAGTGGTGTTCTCTCTGTCAAGGCCAATTATTTTGGACACCATCCTCTGGCCTGTACCACTCACAACAGACAATGACTCCACTTCACGTTGATATTACGATAGTAAGTCGACTGTTCACATATTTATTAAGCCAACATCATCATCATCGGCTACTCAAAAACCACACGAAACGCGACAGCATAACTGTCAGCTTGGTTTGCGGTGGTACCACTTGAGGGAGAGTTACCTCCCGGTTTGTGTAGGCCCAATTCTACTGCAGCGCAGCATGATACTACCTCTTACTAAAAGTCTTCTACAAGTCATGAAAACATAAGAAAATAATTATTTTTATGTCATAGCAATTGCATTTATAAGTTGTAGCGATAAAATACATCAACATGTTGGCGACTATAAAATAATGAACAATGTGCTCTAAAAACTAAACAAAAAGCTACAAATCTACTGTACTGGAAATTAACAAAGTATGGG
>JAFELO010000541.1:19434-45476 GCA_017140195.1 Eumaeus atala | reverse complement strand
ATTCATACAGTGTCAGATAGATATCCGGTATTTAACTATCAACTACCACATGAATGTTTCTAATTAATTTATTTTCAACCGAGCTCTGTTAAACTGGAAATCGTAGTTTATTTGCCAGAAAAGTTCCCCATAGGCTGGTTCGATGTTTAATAGGCACCCGTGAATCGTTAGTTTATAGTCCTTAGTTTGTTTTTCGCCATTATACATTGTATATATATATTCGCTACGACAGCTATATAAAGTTTGTTTGTGCCTTAACTTTGGATTGTCAATAGAAATTGGAAGATCGTAATGATACCTTTCTGGTCCGACCCATGATTCTAATTATTGAACATGCTTAACACCATACTAATAGGGACCATCATTGTTACAAACAGCGGCAAAGCAACGTGTCGATGATATTAGTACATAAGATCTTGTCCGCCATTTATGATGCAGTTTGTGTTGTCTAAACTTAGCTTTATATGTGGCGTCATCCTAATATGTGTGTGAGTAAACGTTCCCAGCCTTGTTCCGACTTTGATTATTCACGGCCATCGGCTATCTGTTTCTCGGCGCAGTGAACTGAGTAATTATAAAACGGCCTTTATTTTAAGATGTAGCAGATTTTATATATTTTCAAATGTCAAAATCATATTCAAAATCAACAAAAACAATGTTTTCTGGGCAATAAAATGAACAGTCACATAGATAGTTGTACTTTACAATTTAATCAATTACATGAAGCAAAAAAATTTTCAAGAATCAATTTGAATTCAGTACAATGAAGTAGTAGCAGGCTAGCAACATAGTCAAAAGATCAGGAAATTAATAGTCCTTTTTTGGCAATGACGGGTGGACCAGGTCGAATCGAATACCTACGGGGACTAAGTACCTTCGATACGAATTGCACGGAATGGACGAAATTTATAGAAGAGTGACGGACGAATGATGTTAGTAATGATGACACTACGATTATTACAAAATTGACATGAAAAAAAACGACTATAAAGTTCTATTTTCAAAAAATGATTTTTGTTTTAAACTGTCGTATAAATTGTCAACGCTGGCAAACCACTTACTTTGTCAGCCCTCAACTATTTGATATCTCGGCTTCTATTTATGAACGGTCCATGTCGAGTTTCAAGTACGAATAGAAATTTCGAGGTTGAGGTAAAATTAGCGTGCGAGTTTACACTGGCGTGTGTATTGCTGTGTTTTGAACAGGTTAGGACGGCCCGCTGACCGCAGTCGCAGCCTGCAACTGTTTCGTTAGGTTGGAACAGGAAATTAATATAAATTCCTGTCACATGAACTCGAAACACCCCGCTGGCGTGACCCGGCCAGTGATGAGCCCATTGTGTGTGTCAATCGACCTGGCTCGTCTAGTTTGTTGACGTAGTTTGCATTTCAAAGCGTTATCAGATAACTTTTGTTTTGTGTTTAACGGCGAACAATTTACAAGCTGGTTTGAGTTTTGTTTATCGATTTACTATTATAATAACTGGTAATATGAACTAATAGATATTGGCTTTTGTGATGGTTTCATGCATTACATCATCATCAACAGGACGACGTCCACTGCCGGACATAGGCCTCCATAGAGCCACTTAAGCAAGTCGTCCCAACCGTTTAATAATTATAATTCTTGTAAGAGCCATTGCTTTGCTACATTGCTGCCATAACAGGCCGGCACGGCCTGGCGAGTTACGCGCTCCCATATGATACTGCCGTAAAGTGATAGCTATGCTGTCGCGTACGTCGTGCGTTTTGTAAATAGCGTGTGGTCCATTGCAGGGTAATAAGAAAGGAGGGCAATGCAACTGTATGATAATTATCTGTCTCTATAGTAGTCGTCAAAAGGTTCAAGATTTCTCATTTACTCCTTATACAAAAAGAAAATCGTTAGTTAGATTTTTCAATCGAGCGTTGGCTAACTTATAAAATTCAGAGTGAACAATAACACAGGTATGTTATTTCTTTCTGTTATCTATGCAAAATATAATCCTTGTGAAAAAAGGATGGTACGCATTTCCAACCGAGACTTTATCTCTTGAGAAGGTCGTTTTAGGTTACTGATGTAAATTAAGTAATGGTTTACTTTTGTTGATGATAGATGTCCAATGAATAAGTTTTGCGAGTAAGTAAAGAAGGTAGGAGCGATTGAGTTCAATTTTTTCACGCGTTTTGAGATTTTGTGTCAACAAACCGATGAATTTTAAAGAATAAGATTACAATAAGAGGTGAAATATACATCGGCGGTGTGCCGTATAATATACGGGGAGTTGATGTGAGTTCACACATGATGAAGTCTCAATTTGGCGTCTTCCGAAAATCTGAAAGCTGAAGAAAAAATGGAATTCATCGTGTATATTTTTTTTAATTACTCCACGCATACATTTTCAGTCATCGTCATTGGATGTAGCATTTTCAGTAGATGATTGCTGCAGCACTTGTAGGTCTACACGCTTCCGCATCGTCGTTTCCGATTGTATACTTCTAATTGAGCACGACATGTCTTGCCAGATCGATCGCACACGCGATGCCGAAGGTTGTTGCAGTAAGACGAATATTTTTCTGCTTATAAATTTCCAGCCAGTCTGCGTCGTGTTTTGCCATTCCTCTTTTTGTCGCTACGCCATTTAGATCTCATTTCGGCTCGTTTTCTCCAGTTTGCAGTGGCAATTCGTAAGCTGTTCATATCAACATGAGTTTTTATTTACGAGGTTTCTTGAAACTCCGAGTATAATTCTTATGCCTTTTTTTTTACGGATATGGTAAAATTTCAAAAGTAAGCATCCCCTGAGAAATTATCAAAAGTTCTAATTTTAGGGGTAAGCAATAGATAGTAATTGCGTATTGAACTGCTTATTTAATTTAAGAAACAAATATTTTTTTATAGAATAGGTGGGTAAACGAGCATTCAGAGCCTTTTTTACGACTACCGACGCCCATGAACATGCACATAATTACTATGCCGTTGCGTTGCCCTGCTTTCCCCCCCCCCCTCAATGGGCCACCGGCTACTCATAAATCGCACGAAATGAGACACTGAAGATGTCACCTTAAGGCGTTATTATGTGATGAATAATATATATTTAAGTATCTTAGATATTGGCCATTTAAAGATTATACAATAATGACATGACATAAATGATCTTAAAACAATACGTACAAGATATGAAAGGCAAAATAATTATCCCACATTCTCGTCAAATTTAGAGTAATATTATAAAGATGAAGATTTTGTTTGTTTTTTGAACGCGCTAATCACAGGAACTGATCCGTTTCGAAAAAATATT
Organism: Eumaeus atala; assembly: GCA_017140195.1. Classification (NCBI taxonomy): domain Eukaryota; kingdom Metazoa; phylum Arthropoda; class Insecta; order Lepidoptera; family Lycaenidae; genus Eumaeus; species Eumaeus atala. The sequence continues at coordinate 42,195 of JAFELO010000541.1, read as the reverse complement.
TCAATAATACATGACGTGTGAGAAACATTTTATTCAATGTTCCATTCTTAATAGACAAAAAAAAAACAAGAAATTTCCTGTTGGGATTATTGCTGTAACCTGCTTTATTTATTTTTATTACCTTAGAAATAATTAGAATGATATACAGCGTTTTGTAAGGCGAGGATAACAATAACAGAGTAGCCATATTGGACTCTCTCGACAGGGGCTACGCTGTCACGTTTCGTTTTGCTGTTCGTGCGTTTACACTGGGCAACTAGCGGGGAAGTGGTGTCGATAATAATGAAATGGATAAGAAAGCTGTGGGTAGTCATTGAAATACTACTTTCACACACACATACCTTTTCAAAAACGCTTAATTTATTATTATAATCGCCTACCTATTATAATCGTGGAACGATGCGGGTGTCACCTGTTTGAGACCGTTAGCCGCGTGGGGTTCTGGGTTCGATCCCCAGGTCGGGCAACTATTATTGAAAATGTTTTACAGATTATTCTGAGCACGCATTACATTGGCACGGGATTGGAATGTGCCCGCAGTGGACATAGGCTTGTCACCTGTGACATCAGAGGCCTCAGTACCTTGGCGTTCTAGTATAGTGTACGTTTCCAGTACGTGGGTGTTCTAGTATATCTACTGGACTTACGAGTTGTGGATGTAATAGCACACCTCTGCCTACCTCTTCGGGGATAACAGGCGTGAATGTACTTTTTTTTTAAAATTTGTTATCTTCTTAACATAACACTACACGAATGATCTTCTTAATTTTACAGGTTTAATACATCATAGAATATATGAAGAAGAAGATTCTAAAATGTGAACGAAGATGCGAGACACACGTCACACACGCACAAGTCGAAAAATGAAAGTGCGGCTAATTCGAGCGTGGTCCTTGAGTACTGGAGTTGGAGATGACATACCGATAAAGTTTAACTATTAATAAGATAAAAGTTTATCACTGAAATAAAATTACCGAACAAGTTTGTCTTTGAATCATACAGAGAAAAAATCTGATAAACCTGAAGACCAACTTGTAGCATATTACGGGACTCCAGTATTCCAACTTTTCGATAATAAATCTTTTTTTATGGTATGTAACAAAATATGTTAGAAAATAATCGATACCGTTAGAGTCTAGATACGTTTTTTTTTTCATTATCAGCCCTTATCGGTCCACTGCTGGACATAGGTCTCTCTCAATGAACGCCAAGGCAACCGATCTCCTGCTACTCGCATCCATCCCGGACCGGCATGGGCTACGGATCGCTAGATAGGTTATGAGACATTGAAAAAGTAAAATTTACATAAGGAGGTAACTCGGAAACTGATCGGAGTAGATTCCTAGGATCACTAAACTTGGAGAATTGGAAAAAACATATCAGAATTATGAATCAGATAGAGGAGGTAGTGTTAACTAAGAATGACTATAGTAAATTACTTCGTGCTATTACAATAAAACTACTTTTACGGATGTTATCGCGTATTTAATTATTATCGATAAAATCCGTAATAGTAGTTTCATTTTAATGAGTGACATTCGCGTAAACTTAAGACATCAATTCTTCTTATATTATTATTATTATATAGTTCATAAATCATGACAGAAGAATTATCATTATTAACACTTTAAATAATTACTTCAGAATTATAACGAAAAGCACTTAAATTTCTGAGTAAATTTTCATTTTTAATTTCGTTATATAAATCTCAAGAATTTCTCACGACGAAATCATCAATGTTAATCAAAAATTATCGCCGTAGTGTGTACGTACATTGTGAAATCGTCACGTGAATTTTGCGTGCTGAAGAGTCCCTATATAAGGAAGTGAAACGCCGGAATCCGCCTACTTAGAGGCAATACTATCGCACAAAAGAACGAAATTGCTTCCATTTTCAAAATGAAACAGTTGGTTTGTCGTTTTTACGCCCTTTTTGTAACAATTCTTACTTATGGGTTTTTGATGTTGGTTTCTTATTGTAAATGTATGTAGGAAACGGTAAATCATTCCAATGCTTATCACTCTTTATACGAAAACATGAAATAATATTTCGTAACGGTTTCGTTTTGCGCTTTTTTTCGCGAGTTTAGTTTAGGTAGGCTTCGCACTTCGAGCATAAATATTTTAATTTCTTAATTTGCTTTTTATAAATCTTATTATATCGAAAAGCAAGTTATTATTTCTATTCAACGACGTTACGCAGCACGTTTAATAGGCTCTTTTTCTAAGTGATTATTGAATTATAGCTGAATTTTGTCCGCGCGCCCGGCGCATCGTTAAATGATTAGCTCTGCCGTCTTTTCGTGGTTGTAACAAAAAAATCCTCGTTTCAATGGTCACATATAATCCAGACGATATTCACACAGAATCCAAAAAAAGCGGCGAGAAAAGGCCAAATAACAAGTCCGCCGCAAGGGGTACCACCGTAAAGTAAAGTCGGGTTTCGTGCGGTTTGTGAGTAGCTGGTCCCCATTGGGGAGGCGGAAATGAGGGCAACGTAATTTTCCGGATTTCCATAGGCGTCAGTAGTTGTAAATGGCTCCGATGGCTCTTTTGCCCGCTGTAAAAAGTAAAAATCAACAGCATCATCTTCATAGTAAATAGTACTAAAATGTGTATGTAAATGTGGAATTGTCGACTTGCTACGATTTCAGGTCTTTTTTATTCTCTTAGCTTTTACACACCATTCAACTCCAACGGGAGGAACCAAGGAACCCAGCTTGGAGTTTAGGCAATATAATTGCGGCGGGTGGTAGGTGCCACTGGGCATAGCGTCACTTACGAGCTCCAGTCCGACGTCTCCGAAGCGAGTCTCTAATCTCATCATTAGATCGCTTGACATCGAATGGACGACCCTCGGCATAGATATGTCCTCCCTTCTGGGCATCACTTGCAGATCGTGAGGGTTTTGGGACCATGCAGGGCATACCTGGAGGTTAGGCTGGGCAGTATCGTCCACATGCTTTCATGTCTAGAGGGCCAGACAGATGAATTTGGGTAAAAAGATCTCATCTCTCTATCATCTCCGTGCAGTAGCCGGTTCGGGAATCGGTCGTCTTGGCGGTCATTGACAGATGCCTATACCGAGCAGTGGACCGATAAGGGCTGATAATGATGATATATATATATATATATATATATATATATATATCTGGTTTCTCAGATTATTTCCCTTTAGGATGCAGACATCCCCTAAGAACGAATTTTACGAAACGCGTTAAGAGTGCTTTACTAAGGGTAGATAGAATACGCGGGCGAATCCAACTGCCGCTGATAGTCTATATATATATATAATGCGGTGTTAGTGGCCGAGCCCAACATGTACATAGGTATTTATTTCCTATTTTAATTAGTGAATACCACAAAATCATTCAAATTATCGTACCTATGTCTACCACGTTGAACGATTTAAATTATATTACAAAATAATAAAATTACATCAGCTTTATAAATACTTGATCAATTGTGAAAATCTTTTGTTCGCTTTGTAAACATTTAAGTTGAAGTAAACTCTAACTCGGCTTGATAACTTAATCTTTACTAACAAAATTACCTCATGGGTTGAGTGGTAAACACTTTATTAACAACGTGAAGAGTTAAGAACTTAAAGTTGTGGTAAGTCCCTAGGGGCCAAGTTACACTTAAAAGTTGCACGAATTCCAGATGAACTTGGAAAAATAGTTTAACTTCAGTCATCTTGATACCTTACTAACCTTGTTAAGATTTGAATAATCTATTGAGATAAAGGGACGGTGTGGTTACTCGTTCGTAACTGATAAACTAAGTAAAGCGAGTATCAGTGGCAGCCACGTCCAAAAAGCAATTTCTAGAAAAGCGTTCAATCGTCGCATGAATGTAAAATACCGACTCCATCCAGATAAAAGTTGACAGCGAACTTGAAAATCTTTCATCATTGGACGAAAAAGGATTAATAAAAATTTGCTTGAAATCTGAAAAATCGAATCACTTGAGTAAAAAAGTAGTAAACTCGAGTTTAGTTAATCGTGTGAAATAAAAAAAAACTCGTACTTATCCTTGTATTATTTTGACAATGGTTGTTGGATTATTTAATCCCAGTAATAGTGCATAATCTACAGTCGATATCCCAGTAATTGCGTATAACATATGGAAGGCGCATGAAATATAATTCATGGTTAGTAACGCTATTGCGTTATTAAAATTTGTATCTATCTAACCAATGCTTAGTGGAGCTGGCACAAAATATTAGGCTGCATTTCAACCCAATCTACTCTAAGCAGTAGAAGTTCAGCCTAATAATTTTGATCAAGCTTCACTAAGCGTTTGTTACATCGCTAATTTGCATTTGTTTATATTAAACGGGTACTGACTATGATGGCAATCAATGTCCACAGACATCCATATTATTGCAATGCAGATGGTTATCCTCCCTCCATGATCGCCTTTGATGGGCCACCAGAAAATCACAAATATTACGAATCACGACAAAATAACAATCACTTTTCCTCGGTTGTGCCGGCCCACTTTAGGAACTGGGATGGGAGCTTTGTATAGCTCCATTGTAGCATGGCACAATATTTTACTATATTGTACATAAAATCGTTACGAAACGAATACCACTCTGTAAACTTACCTTTTTTTTATTAAATGTATGGAAAGCCTGTTAATATATACAGACAGTATCTAACTTCTGAAAACATATTTCAGTTTGGATTAGTTTCGACGTATTCAATTGAAATCGAATAACCGGATAATGAAAAAAACCGGCCAAATGCGACTTGGACAAGCGCATTAAGGGCTCCGTGTAACTCATAAAAATCACATTTATTGATCACTTTACGGCGGTATTATGTGAGCGAGAGGTACCTCCCCGGTAGTGTCGTTGTCTAGGATGATGGAGGGTCACGCACTATCTCCTCCTATGCGGCATAGTACTACCTCTTCCAAAGACTACCTCTTTCTGTTTTTTAGTGTTTGTTGTTATAGTGGCAACAGAAATACATCATCTGTGAAAACCTCTAGCTGTCACGGTTCATGAGATGCAGCCTGGTCACAGACGGAGTGATGGACAGGCGAACAGCGGAGTCTTAGTATTAGGGTTCCATTTTGTTGCCCTTTTGATTCGGAACCCAAAAAAAATTTCCTTTACTTAATTAACACTCGTTACCTACCGAAAATGTCTGTGTGTTGATGTCTTAAGTTTACGCGCATGTTAGTCATTACAATAAAGCTACTTTTACGGGTTTTATCGCGGTTTATTTAATCATTTATCTAGCCCGACGTTTCGGAAGCTTCTTGGAGACTATAGTTGCTGTTAAGCTTCTGAAACGTCGGGCTAGGTAAATAATGAAATAAACCGCGATAAAATCAGTAAAACTAGTTTTATTGTAATATTTGTGTGTGTGTGTGTGTAATAATTTATAGGACTCATAAAAGAAGCACTAAATAAATGCTAAGCGTGAATGGCTAATCTATCTATTTTGATAGGTTGACAGTTGATGGCGGTGCTTACGTACGTTTTTATAGTTGTCATTAAACGCTTCACAGCCGGCGTCGGTTGTGTAGCGCGGCTGCGTAAAAAAGATTAGCACATTTGGCGTTAACGACCCCGAAAACAGGACCACATCAGGCGTCGGCGCTAGTGGAATAAAACGAAATAGCGATGAAGGGAAATCGCCGGGCTCGACCGGGGCATTCAACGCGCCGGATTAAATCAAACGTTATTCGTCTTAGCAAATTACGGTCCATGCTTACATTCCCCAGACGCGGAATGAAAATGAAAACAGGTATAAAATTAATTTGTTTCATCTAGGACTATAAAGCTTTCTTCGTTTGTATTGAATTTTCACTACCGTTTGCTATACTGAAAGTAAATTAATATTGAGAATTGGAATACGTCTAATATTTTCTGTGAAATTGACAAAATCTATAAGGGTTTTTTAATATAGTACAGGAGGGCAAACGAGGAATCGGACCCATTCTCGACTACATACGTCCATGGACATTGGCATTATTCCTTCTTCGTCCTTCCTACACTCCAATGGGCCACCGGGTACTCACAAACCGCACGAAATGCGACAGCGTTGCTGTGATTTTGCAGCGGTATCATGTGAGCAGTAACGTCATCCCCGATGTGCATTGACAATTATGTGCATGTGGGCGCCCGATTGCTCCTTTGCCTCGTACTGTACTATAAAACTGATTGTCTTTAGTTCGATTTACGGACGATACAATTGAACTGTTAACGCTTCGACCGATGTATTAAAAGAGTCGAATTGTTAATTTCTCTCGCTGGCAGTCTCCGCCCATTCCAAACCTGCAACAAACTGTGATTCGAAACATTACAACCAACGTCATGAATTATCGTGCATGTAGCTAGCGTTATCGATTCAAAAGGCACCATCACGTCAATAGAGCCATTAATAGCTCCAACTCGTAACACAGTTAACTAAGTATCGAGTCACCAAATAAAGCATTCAGGATGGCTAGACTAAACTTACTGAATTCTAAAAAAATATTAATATATAAAACCAAGCAATTACTGTGTCTATCTTGTTGAAATGATTCGAAGAATTCTGATGTGACTACATCTAGTCTCGCCATAAATGTTGTGACAAGGAAAAAAAAAATTGCAGATAACATTTATTAATTTTACAGTGTGTTCGTTTAATACACAAATATAAAACAATCAAAAATATAAAAAGCCTATTTGAAGTGGTCTCCATTGGCTGCAATATGGTCCTATAAACGTTGAGGCCAGTTATCAATAGAAGTAAGCACTCTTTCCATGGGGAAATTCTTAACTGGCGTTTAGAGCAAGCTGTACTCTCTAAAACTGACAATAGATCATAATCAGCAGATAAAGATCGGGACTAGACGACGGCCAATCTTCAGCTCTGGTGAAGTCCGAGACGTTTGCTTCAAACCAAAGCAGCGTGGACCGAGTTTTGTGACCCGGTGCCGAGTCTTGCGGGAAGAACCATACCTGGTTATTGAGCATGATGTGAGACAATAAGAATGTTATCTTGATATACTTGTGCCGATGTTTTGATATCTTTTTCACAAAGATATGGCTCGGTCACTCCTGCATAGATAACACACCACCGAACCATCGCTTCAAATTGGATAATGCCCACGTTGAACTCTATCGACTAATTGGGAAGCTATCTTACAGCTTTGAGCTTAAATGCGTTCACTTTGTTATTTAAAATGTTGCTCAGTTGTAGAGTTTTTTCCAGCCGTAAACAAAATTTTTCTGTTTTAAAAATTGCGATTCGGTTCCCTTTATCACCGCACTTCATTTTAATATCGCAAAAAAAAAATACAATGTATTGGCACCAAAATGAGAAAATACATTGAACAATTGTATAAAAATGACAGATTCCAAATTCAAATATAATGTTTTTTTTTTTAAAGTTGAAACAGTGTTCATGGTCAATAAGCAAATAGACTGATAAATGTTAAATTGTGTTTAAAATTAAACAATACTGACTTTCACAATTATATTGTACATTATGTCAAACAAACCATTACAATTCGGAATGAAGTACCTAATACCGGCCGCAATGGCTCTATTTAGTCGTGAAAGACTTACATTTTATCCGATATAAATTGTTATTTACAGGCGAGATCGTAGAATTATCAGATTAAGATACGTTTCTGCAAATACAATAAGTGTTAAAGGAAATGACGGCAGGATAGCATTTTCAACTTCATCCGAGCTCCTAGTGTACATATTGTACTGACATTTTATTGATGCCTTGAAGACGGCAACTCGATTGAATTAATTATAGCTCACCGGGCTCTGAAGACTCTTTGGATTACTTTTACATCTCTAAGTGTATGTATATTTTCAAATAATATTGAGTGCGTGTTTTAAGATGTTAACTTCTATTAACAACGATAAGTATAAACGAATAACGGGTTAAGAAATACGTATAAACATATACGAGGGTGGATTGTAAGTGTAAGTTGATAAGTATTCGGACTAACCAAGAAAATAAACACATACTAAATCAGTTATATTTATTTTTGTACATAATGGCCATCAAGTCTGATGCAATTTTGCTATCTCCAATTTAGAACATTTGGACCGTTGAAAAAAAAAAGAATATTTCTTTTAATGGTCCAACGGTTTTGACGTCGTCGTTTGTCGAAAACCTTTGACCTCTCAAGTACTTTCTTAGGTTAGGGAACAGAAAGAAGTCTGACGGTGACAGACCTATGAATAAAGCAGACGCGGTAATAGTTCAAGGCCACAATTGTGGATTTCAGCCATTGGTTTCACAGATGTGTGAACACGGGTGTTATCTTGATGAAACAGGAATTTTCTTCTGCGCATTCCTGGATGCTTCTCTTTTATTTCCTCTTGTAAACAGCGTAGTAGGACACAGTGGTAATCGGAGTTTATAGCCTGACCCCCATCAAGATCATAATAACACACTTCGATTCTCAGAATACTAAAACCACATACTTATTTGCGGACAAAATCGCCTTAGCCATTTTTAGGTCTTCTCTACTGTTTAGATTGTTGTTTTGTTTCTGGTGTACAGTAATGAACCCATGTTACGTCCATAGTAACAAGACGATTCAAAAGAATAATCAGAATCGGCTTCAAATAACTATAAACAGTCGAAATATAAAAAACGATGCGATTGACTATTTCACGAAATAGTCAATCGCATCGTTTTTTATTCGACGGAATGCAGTCGCGGAACCCACCTTGCAGACACCTTATGTTTCCCAATTCGTTCACATTGATGTTTTGAGTTCGTCATAAGAGATGCCTATAATCTCGGCTATCCCTCTAATTTTGCAATTGCGGTCTCCCATAACTAAATCAAGTACTTCTTTAATATTTTCGTGAATAGTGGGCGTCGAAGCCCTTCCAATGGGAATCCCCCATTGGAATCTTACACTCTCCCTCTACCACTCAAATAAGACAGGAGCAGAATCTCCTAAAATACTCACCATATCATCATGGCTTGCTTTCGGTGATACCCTCTTCTTAGTACCTCCGGGTACTTAATGACGGCACGTTGCTCGATTTGCTCCCTTTTCAGAAACGTGCAACTATCTGCGATTGCTTTGTTAAAAAAAAAAGTAAAATCATAAATAATTATCGCACACGTTTCGAATTTCACACATTAACTAGTCTGAAGTGAACTAAATAGTATGGGTATGTTAGATTACATTATACCATATACATAGATATACATTATACCAACTGAGCCAGCTGGTCGTCAAATATAAAACTGAGTCCAATAATGTGAGATAGCTGGTGGTTTCTCAGACCTCTGTAACAAATATTTGTTCTTCATCAATTCATTCACGGGTTCATGAACGCGTCGTTACGTACGTACGTAGGAAAATAATAAAACACATTACTACGTGTACGGAAACTGAGGCAAGTTTCACAACGTGGCGTATATCGTATATGGAAAAAAGTCATTTATTCGAAAAACTGTTAAAGTGGCCTTAAAAGCAAAGAGTAACCTAATCATCATTAGACGACCGACGGACACAGAGGTCATGAGAGAGTTTGAAGTTTGGGATGAGACAAAGTCTCGGGGTCGAATCCAGCCCAGGTCATGAATGTTTAACTGTTTTGTAATATGTATTTCTATAATCAAAGCCTTAAATATGTAACATTCTTTAAATTTATAAATAGGCCATGAGGACAACAATATTCTATAAAAAATGTGTGAATTTCACTTGATCAGGACCTAGGAATTGTATCGGTAACTAGCAGTGCCTCGCGGTTTCGCATGCGGAACATGGTACAATTCCTTATTATTATCTTCACCCCCCGTTTCACCCCTTAGTACCTGAATTTCTAAAATTCCTTTCTTAGTATTCACTTATATCAAGAAGGGAACCTCTGTACCAAATTTCGAGTTTCTAGATACAGTAGTTTTGGCTGTGCACTGTTTGTCAGTCAGTCGATCAGGCACTCAGTAACGGAAGAATTTTATACACTAGGGAGGATCTAAAAGTTCGTGGCCTAACCTACATGGAGCTATGACATCTTTTTAAATCTACCGTCATTTGTTAGTATGTGTCATATTGATTTATTGTGCGCAGTTTCATTCCGATACTGCACAATATAAATTTTCTGTGATTATTTGTATGAAGCAATCTGACGCAATTTTCAATAATGGAGAAAATTGAACACCGTGCAGTCATTAAGTACCTCAATAAAAAAGGCCTATCACCAAAAGACATCCATCAAGATATGGTGAGCACTTTGGGGGAGTCTGCTCTATCGTATTCCAGTATCAAGAAATGGGTAGCTGAGTTTAAGCATGGTCGTGACAGCATTAAAGATTTTCCTACGAGTGGAAGGCCTACATCCTCTACCACGAAAGAAAACATCGATAAAATTTGTGATCTCGTACTGAGTGACCGACGTTTGACCATTGGTAAGATAGCCGAGATAACAAACATTAGTTATGGCCGGGTGCAATACATAATAACGGAAGAGTTGGGGTTCCATAAGGTTTCTGCTTGCTGGGTCCCGAGGTTGCTTTCAGCTGAACAAAAACGAGTCCGATACACAATTTCGCGAGACTGTTTGGAACTTTTTGAGACTGATCCCGAGGACTTTTTGTCTAGATTTGATACCATGGATGAAACCTGGGTTCACCACCAAATCAAAGCAACAATCCAAACAGTGGAAAAGATCAGATTTTCCTACACCGAAAAAGGCCAAGGTCGTTTTGTCGACTAACAAAGTCATGGCTTCTGTTTTTTGGGATGCGAAGGGCATTATTTTTGTAGATTATTTACCGAAAGGTGAAACTATAAATTCTAGTTATTATTGTAACCTTTTACGAAGACTCCGGGAAGAAATAAAACAAAAAAGGCCGGGAATGTTGCGTAAGAAAGTTCTGTTTCATCAAGATAATGCACGTGTTCACACTTCGGTTGAAACAATGTCTGTAATCCATGATTGTGGCTACGAATTGCTGCCCCACCCACCTTATTCGCCGGATTTAGCCCCCTCGGATTATCATTTATTTCCGATTTAAAAAAAAAAACATTGGGTGGCTCGAAATTTTCGACCAAGGATGAAGTGATAGTCGCGGTAAACGATTATTTCGCCGTCCTTTCGGAATCTTTTTTTTTCGAGGGGATAAACAAGTTGCAGGTCAGGTGGAAGAAGTGTGTTGAACTAGATGGAGACTATGTCAAAAATAAAAATAAATTTAGATCCACTATTCTTTCATTTTCTTGGTCGGGCTTAGAACTTTTGGATCCACCCTCGTATATAAAAAAACTAGAATAAATATAGCTATCGTATGATAACGCCAAACTAGTGGACAGTCTAAATTGGTTTTAAGTGTTTTCGTTTCACGTCAATATAGATGATTAATGGGCTGGCTTGATGGATTATTTCATCAATTAACTGTGAAGAAGAAATGGGTCATATCTGAGCAATATTTATAAAAAAATATACCTACTATAACAGTTTCCTAACTCTCGTTATATTCTAATCCAATAAAATAGACATTTCATACTCGAACGATAGTTGATTTTTGTGGAAAATAAAGGCACTTGTACGGGCACAGAGATAGCAAAGTAGTCAGTAAATTAATGTTTTTATTAATATAAAGTCTGGTTAATTTAAAGGTTTTCAAAAAATTTGAGTAACCAGCTTCTGTGTGAAACATATTGAAATAATTTATTATGCTTTTAATGTTAAAGGCCTTTGGGCGACAATTAAATTCGTATAAACGTTCAGGCGTCATAGTAATTTTGCAACTCCTGCCAAGCAAAGTTTATACGTAGCTTTAAAGTCCTTGCGAACAATATTAAAGCCACGATAAACTTAAAAACAAGTTTAATCCGGCTTGCCGCGGACTCCATATACCTTCATCCCCAGTAAGTTTCCTGCAATGGTGCTGAATTAGCCCGCTCAAACAACCATAACAGGTTCCTCTTAGTTTGTTTCTAATTCTTAAGAAAAATTTTATAACACGCCCATTGTGCATTCTATCCTCGTGCTTCATCCCCTGGATCAGTCCATGGCTACAACGACTTAGCCGCGTATAAGGTAATCTATAGTTACGTCTCCATCCGTGCATTTTCCTTTCCATCTTGCATTCTTCTTCTAAGCCTTGACTTGGGAACTGTTAAACCATAGCCCATGTGATACATCCTGCGTTAAAACTAGTTGACATCGTACAGCGCTTGACTCAGGAAGAACTTAAAGTTGAAAAGTTAAATGCACTTGGAGTGATGTGAATGCGTAGTTTGATAATAGAAGTGACTTGCATTGGTGTAGCCAGAGACTAATACTTTATTCGTAGCTTCGCCAGTGTTTTTTTTATATAATAGGGGGACAAACGAGCAAATGGAGCTTTTTTACGACTGCCGACACCCATGAATATCCACATAATTACTATGCCGATGTGTTGCCCTCCTTGCCCCCCGGCGCTCCCTGTAGCGTCATGCACTAGTACCTCCTCCTACAGAATGGCACTACCTCTTCCTAAAAGTAATCAATAAAATCAGAAAGGAAATCATTAAAATACTGTTTCATTAAATTTGACTTGAAAACTTATTTAGGCAGGAATCGTCTGCGTGATGATACGCGTAGCGCGCTTTTCAAATGTAGCTACGCGCGGCGTAGCGCTTTTACTATGTATCGTGTGAACAAAGGTAATGGAACTCGCGTCATCATCGCACTTTTTATTTGGGCACTCCACTATGCGCGTTATGTACTTCTTGGGCGCACAAAAGTCATAATCACGCACCAGGTGTGACGCCTGAATAATAATAATAATAGTAAAAAATATTTATTTCAGACAAAATAGTCCATATGAAATTAAACAAATCACAATTTTATAATATCTAAATTTAAATTTTTGTAAGTAACATTTCTTCTCAATCTATGTAAATAAAGTATTATGAATTATAAATTAATGTTATCTAGGTCTAGGTCTAAATCTGGTGCTCATTTGTATGTCATTCCATTTTACACACAGCTTTTGAATAACGTGCCGAGGAGGGTGTTGGTGCTGCTTATTGCTCTACCTATCATAGACGCTGTGCGTTTACGGATGATCGAGCAGAAATCGTCTGCTCGAGCATCCATATTATAATATTCAGTACAGATACAGTTTTAAGTTTAAACTTCTTTCGGTAGTCCACCACTGCCTCATCTTTTATTTTACTTTATCTAAACATATTATATTACGTCTACTTTAATATATGGTGAGAAAAGAAACAAGCTTTAGCTATGGCTGAGCAAGGTTCACCTGTTTTCTGATTGCATTATGGCAGCGGCAGTCGCCAGACATTACTGAAGCTATTACCTTATCTAAAGTCCCTCTCGGATTTATTTACTTTTCCTCACCGCAATTTATCGAAAACCGCTCGATAAAGTTGTCAACAGGAATGGATCTGGAGCCAATTTGAGAAAAAGTAGCACAAAAAAGTAAATCGAAATAGCCTTTTCTGATCTTCAGACTTTTAAGACTTTTATTGGATTTTATGCTTCCCTTATTTAAAAATCTCTGACATTCTGCTTTATTATAATAGTTCGTTCGATTGCTTTGATAGATGAGTATTTAATATTTTTGTACATTAAAACAACCTCAGTACTTTACAGCTCATAAATTGTATGTTATGCTTATGTTTTATTTTTTATATATTCAAAATTAGCCCCAGCGAGTAAAATGTAACAGAAAAACAATAAAAAATATAATAATAATAATAAATATAATAATATATGGGCGTAGTATATTATATGTTTTAATAAGGTATTATTTATTAAATTGGAATCAATTGAAGTGTCTACGAACTCACGGATACAAAATAAATATTATACATACAAGGACGTTACTGGAAAAATAAACAATAGACGTTCAAATAAAAGAGAGTTGTTTCCTTTGGATTATTGTACAAAATACATTTTAAAAATGTTTGATTTTATATAATTGCTTTCTTTTGTTCTGAAACATTGTCAGTAAATCTAAAATAAAATGAGTCAAGGGCTGATTTCAAAGGTTGCCATTAAAATGTCAACTTAAACAGCCAGTTCAAAATTAAAAAATAAGGAGATAGTAATCATAGATATATCAGCAATAATAATATTAGGATACTTAGCCTCCAAAGTATAATATAGAAGCTTTTTAGAGTGACTGTAAATGACAAAAATGGAACACTTGTATATTCGTCATAACCGTCCGACGACCAACGTCATGACGTGGGTACGCCCGTGTATCACAGAAGTGTGCCTAGGAGGTTATGGGTACTGTATGTTTGCAATTTGGAAGCTTCTTATCTATCTTCTATATCTTATCAAGCGCTACAAAATAGTGTAGCAGGATTTTGAAAAAAAAATTGTATGGGGTTGATTTTTTTTCGATAGAAAGTAGCCGTATGGGGTGTCACTAAGTAGGCCTTTCTTAATGATATTGGGGTTTTCAAACAAGTTATTTTAATTAAACTTATACTTTGTGTGATATTTTTGAACTACCGAAAAGAAAATTATAGAATGCAAACGGAAAACGGTTTGAACAAAATAGATTTGGCGGTATGATTTTATTGTACGATGCTAAAGAGCCCTACATAGGCTTTCTCTTGGGTGGTTTCTTTAATAATTGCATGTATCTATGAAACCGAATATTACATCCGGCTTATCGTTGGCCCGCCACAAAAAAAAAACCGCCTGCCACAAAAAAATACAGCTATTTATATAATCTGACTACGGCTTACATAAAACACTTGATTAACACTCAAGCAACTTGTCTTTTTTGTCACGGGGCAACGCGCTTACGCCCCATGCCAGCCATTGCCTGGGTAGTGTGGTGTGTGGGGCTCGCGGCACATCATTATAGTGCAACTAAAAACACCACGAGTGCCATCAGTGTCGCTTTTGTTGAGGTGCCCCGGTACAATAAATCATCAAGGCACTTAGACGGCTCGTCAGCTCCCTATGGGACCGAAGCCACCTCCATAGCTGGGGTTGTCCCACGACACAGGACAACCCTACCAACTTTGGGGCAGTGTAATGGGGTGAGGTTCCCATCCGCGGCCCCTGTCCCGTGCGCAAGAGTGTCGCCCCTTTTGTCCCCCTCTTCTTATAAGAGGGGTACAAGGAGCAGCGATTCACCCCAGGCTGCTGAGCCCCACCGCCACACATCGATAAGGCTTGAATCATGATGGAGACTCTTTAGCCCCCCCATCTTGTCTAGTCAGGTATATTCTTATCTTATTGTCATTGATGTCATAAAAAAATCACTCTAGTCGAGATATGAGAGGGGCAATCGATTTCAGTCCTAAACTAATAAATGTATTTGTGTAGACATACAAACACAGTGCCCTGTTACTTTGTGATCCGTGCAAATTTAAGGCCGAATGTCCATTAAAATTTTTGGAGCAGTTATTGTAATTTCAGCTGTAATGTTGCGAGTCACACGAGCACCGTAACCCAGCTTCCTAGAGGATCTACCGCGACCGGACTAGTGGACGGGTAAATGTACTTCTCCATAAGAAAAAATACACTGAACAGTTACTGAATTTTCATCGTCAGGGGGCCGTAATAAATTGGTACGAAATTTTGGCGTTTCCCCGCTTTCACAGTTCATCTCATCACTGGAGCAGGCTGGGCTTCGCAGAGGATTTAGCACCATGAAAGACATTTCACCATAAGGCAGGCTGTACAAAAGACTCATGAGTACAATCAGCCGCTGTGCCTTGCCTTTGTGGACTATGATGAAACAGCTTTCGACTCTGTCGAAACCTGAGCTGTTCTGGAAGTTTCACAGCAATGTCAGGTCGATTGGCGATACGTCGAAGTACTGAGAGCATTATATGACGCTGCCTTTATGTCCGTTCTGATTCCGAGAGGTTGAAGAAGGTCAATCCAATTATATCGAGGATTGCTCCTGTTCAGGGGGATGTTATTTCCCCGAAACAGTTCACTAGTGCTTTGGGGGAAGTCTTGAAGACTTTGAACTGTGCAGGATGCGGCATAAATATTAACGGCGAGTACCTTTCACATCTTTGTTTCGCCGACAATATCGTTGTGTTGCCCGAATCGTCCGAGAGCTTGCAGGAAATGTAGCACAGCCTAAATAAATCCTCCCGATGTATTGGCCTTAGAATGAACTTGGAAAAAACAAAGGTTATGTTCAACGAACACGTTTTTCTAGGCAGGTAAACATTCTCACCGCAGAACTTGAAGACAAAAGTCTTCAACCAATCTGACCTCCTCGGGATGACCAACGGGGCCGATTTATGGCCTCTTAAATTAGGACTATTCCGCAAGTACGCGGTAGGTCAACGGGCTGTATAGGGTATTTCTCTGTCCGAAAGAATTGGTAATGAAGTCACAAGGCAGTGAACTAAAGTTTCCGATATCACACGAATAATAAGCACGCTGAAGTGGAAATGGGCTGGTCACACATTCAGGAGAATAGATGAAAGATGGGCCAGTAAGGTTCTGGAGGGGAGGCCACGTTTGGGAAAACGAAGTGTTGGTTGACCGTTCACCAGGTCGGAAGACGATCTCAGTGCATTAGCCGGTCCGAGATTTATGTCAGTAGCAGGAGATATCGGTCGTCTTGACGTTCTTTGAAAGAGGACTATACTCAGCAGTGGACCGATAAGGGCTGATAATGATGATGATCATGATTAGAAAATACATTTGGCGCAGTGTCAAAGTATACATATTTTGAGATTCTTTGTCTGTTTGTATTGTTCATGTTATTTACGCGACGAAATTACTGCACCGTGAGGAAAATACTAAGCGGATTACATGTGAGTCTGCTTTCTAACGAGAATTTTGTTAGAAAATAGACTTGCATCGTCTTGCGCCTTCCGGTGCAGATAAAGAACTTGATTTTAGTAAATAACAGCGTGAATTGTAGAGATTTAGTAATATTTTTACCTTTTGTAGAAAAAGAGCGAGAAAATGTTTTATTTTTTAACGAATTCGAATCATGAACTGGAGCTTACAATTTATACACTAAAATCTATAGCCCCATACTAATACATGAAAATCCATGGATTTTTGGACTGAAAAATTTTAATTTTATTATCTTTCATTTATCTAGCAAGACCGCAACAGCAGCTTTAATTTTTTATTTTAGTATTCGACTGCGCCAGGAGCAGAGAATATTTTTCGAGTGTATATTTGTGATAACGCTTCTGTTGAGTACTTTATACGTAGTCTTTTCGTTTTAAAAATGTATTACATCAATATCTTCAAACGTCTTTATATTTTATGACCGGACATTATTTTGTCGCTCCCAATTACGGGGTGACATTGGAGGGGCGGGTCACAACGACACCCTCGCACTAAACAGACTTGTGAAGGAATGTATGTACCTATGATCCTATCACTGGATGCCTTCTTCATGAATTAATAATGTGAATATTTCTGCTTCATTTATGTTTTATTCCTATATATCCTGTGCTATAATCCCACTCAAGGATGAATCAATCTGTATATATCATATATTTATTAACATTTACAACTTTATATATAAAAATATCATGTCACAGTGTTTGTCCGCGACACCAAAACAAGCGGCCGACTTGATAAAATTTGACATACGTGTGTACTTTGATCAAATCTACATTACTATACATATATTTGAAAAATAAATACCATGACAATTCATGTCCTATTCGTCGTATCATTATACTAACTTAAGAGTAGGCCATAGTTCTAGAAAGTCTATGCGTTACATAAAAGTAGATCTTAGGTTCAGCTTACACTGTACTTGGTAGTGACATAAAAACTGGCGAGAGGTAGACAAATAATAACACTTTTCATGTATAATAGTACTATAAATAGGAATTACTTTATTGTTTGTTTGTTTGTTCATTTCCACTGAACAGGCTTCGTAGCTACTGGACTGATTTGAAAAATTCTTTTACAATTAGTATGTTCATCAGAGATAATGTAATTAACATTACATATGTTATATAACATTTTCTAAAACGTTTTCAAATATTTCAAAGTAAAACCTTATATGCCTGCAGAAACAACTAGCTGTCCCTACAGACATTGTTCGGCAATAAATTGAATTTGTTGTCATGGTGACGTGCAATGTTTACAAGGCCAAAATTAAAATTTATCATTTTTCTTGTTCATTTGTGTAAAGTCCACAGATATTATTATTATTATTATTATTAATATTATAATGAATTTTTGACATATTTTGTAAAATATTTATGGGAAACCGGGACGAACTGCTGGTACCGAAATAAAATCTATGGTTATTGAAATAAATTTTAGGCGCGATAAACCGCGGCGCACGGCTGGCTTATTTTATAGGGAGCTTCCGCGTTTGTGTAGTCCCCGAGTTCTCGATATTTCTAAATCACGGGTAATCACCACGATCACGGGGTCCTATTGTTTGCTAACTTTTGTAAACAATAGTTCCTGAAATCGGATATTAAGTTAGTTATTATGAAGATGTAAAGCCTTAACACCTTAAAATTTAAATTGCACCGGGTTTATGATGCTATCAACGATTTTATTGTAGTTTTATAAGACAACAACAATACGTCTTCACGCCAGCTCCCTTAGGGGAGAGTGTACGGAGTGCAACATTTGATGTTCCTGGTTACAAAATTATTATGATAATTGTACTATTACCACCACGTCTCGTGATAACACGTGGAGGACATAAGATAATTATGGCGGTCGTATTTTTTTGCAACGGAACTTTGATAAATAAAATATTTAACAAATCAAAAGTAAGGGGGTAACTATAATATCAAACTAGGGTAACTAACTCCCTTTATTCACGGACATGCATATTATACGTTAAACCCCTCCACAAAAATAGCTCTACCCATAATTGGACATTGTATGAAAATCCGTTATGTAGATTTTAAGAAAATCCACTACATACAGTCAAACAGCTTTTAGGGACTTTATTTCTTAATGAGTATAGATTATGTTTTTAATTCTCATATATCATAATTTAATATCATATTAACATATTCCTACTTACTGTCTTTTACTTGGTTTTAATAGCTTTGTTTTATATCTATTATAAGGGGACAAACGAGCAGTCATAATATTGTTATGAATTTGGTTGTCATCTGCAATATCAATGACATAAATATTATACAAATGCGTTGTCCTTCTTGCCTTTTCCCCTCGGAGGCAGAAACCACACGAAAAGCGACGACGAAGTCACCATGTACGCGAGAAGCGTCTCACTGGTCTTGCAGGCCCAATTCGGCCGCTGCATTATAGCATGGCAATATTTCTACCACATGGAACATGTAAGTCGCACTTACCTGCCTGATTGCATTGGTTACGGGTTTTAATTATATGTTTCCTGTAATGAAATATCATTGCGATGAAACTTGAACGACCGACCGATTCCAGCTAATTATAACACGATACTGAGTTGTATATAACGCTTGCTTATATTGCATCGAAATACATTACATTATGGAGATAAAGCTATTAAATGAATGCCGTAAAAATATGAAAAGATTTGAAAACGATAAATAAAGATTACGACCTCTCAATATGTTTCCAAGTGGAGCAGGTCCTCCCGAATGGAAACCCGTCCCCGAAAAGGAACAAAATTCTAAGATAAATTTATTGAAGGATACGTCGATTTACTTATTCAATACTAGCTTTTAAATGTTTCTCGAGGTCGTATTCTTTTATAATATATGGTCCCACCTGCGGGTACACGCACTTTACACCTCACATAAAAGATTAGCAAACTTTAAGACCACTTTGATTTTGATTTGACATCGGTGTTGCAAAAAAGTTGTTTAAGGTTAAAAATAAGTTTCAGTTAGCTTAAATGACGACGGAAAATTTTAAAGATCTAGTAAATACTGTAATAGCTTTACGCAGGTAAAAATAATTTACTTAACGACACGATTAATGAGGCAACTTGATTGTTTCATTGGGAAGGCGGGGTTGTAGCCAACCCGCAATATTACTTCCGACGAGAAACTGTGAAAATAATATTTGGCTATAATTTATATGCATATATTCTACATTAAGCTGGTGTCTTCTACAACGAGCTTTAAATATGTGACGTGAAAGAGTTGCTTAAGAATGGAATCACTTTAAAGCGCGACTGTAAACTATAAAACATGGACAAAAGGCGGTAATTGTTAGCAATTTTCTTATGCACAGTTTGACCAGAACAGATGACTTTGTCATTTTGAGATCAGCGTTTCTTAAACATTTTTCTCTTGTTGGGTGTTTCTGTGCCTGCTAGAATTCGTTACGAAGTCATAAGGCAGAGAACTAAAGTAACCAATATCACGTGAAGAATAAGCTCGCTGAAGTGGCAATGGGCTGGTCACACACTCAGAAGATCAGATGGCTAATGGGCTACCTAGGTTCTGGCGTGGAAGCCGCGCGCGTTTAGGAAAACAAAATGTTGATCGACCGTTTACCAGGTGGGAAGACGATATCCGTGCAGTAGCTGGACCGGGATGGATGTGAGTAGCAGGAGATCGGTCGTTTACCAGGTGGGAAGACGATCTCCGTGCAGTAGCTGGACCGGGATGGATGTGAGTAGCAGGACGGTCGTCTTAGCGTTCATTGAAAGAGGCCTGTGTCCAGCAGTGAAACGATAAGGGCTGGTAATGATGATAATGGTGTTTACCTTATCACTCTATTTTTATTTTATTGAAAGATAAATCATTACACAGAGGGACTTTTTTACTGTTTCATTATATGTTTATAACATCTATAGATGTGACAATTACCTAATCTATACATTGAATATTTAATTTGTTTTAATAGAATATTTGTGCGACCTAAAGTTCTTTTGCTTATCTGGTACTAATCCTTGTCTTTTTATTCTGTTATCTAATACTAATCATCGCCCTTGAGGCACATGACTCTCACAACACTACAATAGTACACATGCACGCGGGTGCAATATGAGCGGCTACAATAGTACACATGCATGCGGGTGCAATATGAGCGCCTACAATAGTACACATGCACGCGGGTGCAATATGAGCGGCTACAATAGTACACATGCACGCAGGTGCAATATGAGCGGCTACAATAGTACACATGCATGCGAGTGCAATATGAGCGGCTACAATAGTACAAATGCACGCGGGTTTAATATGAGCGGCTACAATAGTACACATGCACGCGGGTGCAATATGAGCGGCTACAATAGCAAACATGCACGCGGGTGCAATATGAGCGGCTACAATGCCGCAATGGGACTTCCTTAACTTAACATTGCATGCTCTAAGAAGGTAAACGCTTAACATTGCTCTCATTTCTGCCAAGCACTTAATAAACAAATTTAATCGTCGCCATCGCTTTTTTATCGGTTATACTTGATTGTACCATTATTGGATATATGCGATCAAAGATTAAAAACTTCCTCCACAATGTTCTTCGAAGCTTTAAGCTCGCTGTCATAAGGCAAGTAAAAGCTCGAGTTGAAAAGCGGATTAGGCCCCTTAAGTTTGTTGCGAGGTAAAGTAATATTCTTGAAGGAAACAAAAAGGGAAATCCTTAACAGTGTGCATGGTCTTGAATATTAAACCATCCCCGTCTATAATTATAATTACCGAAGACGTGAGGTGTAGCCTGAGTAGAAGTTTCGGCGTTTAAATAAGACATTTTTTTATTGTGCTAAGTGTATTTTATTAATGTACGTGTATTTTATTGTGCTAGGTGTATTTTATTGTACTAGGTGTATTTTATTATGCTGGGTTAATTTATTGTGCTACGTGTATTTTATTGTGCTAGATGTACTTTATTGTGCGAGGTGTATTTTATTGTGCGAAGTTCAGTTTTATATTATTGTCTGTGTTGATGTACAAAACCAAACGCGATTACGTTTTGTAGTTAAAATTCTTATGGCATGTTCAGCACAATTGAGCGAGCAAAAATAATGGAAATCCCAAAAAACAACAAATAACATTTGGTGAACTTAAAGTGGCAGCTATACCTCGTTTCAAACGTTTTGTCTAGTCAGTTGTGAGAGTGTGAGAGTGTTGTGATTGTGAGTGTGTGAGAGAGATAGAGGGTTATGTATAAATGTTTATGGGCGTCGGTAGTCATCAAAAGGCTCTGACTGCTCATTTGCCCTATTTATATAAGACAGTCAGAGACAGTCGTAAGGAATACCAATCGAAGAGAAACCGTTAAAATATCAATTAACAATGACCTGTGTGAATATTTTCAGTAGCCCCAAATTGTAGCGCCGCGTAGCTGCTACGAACTAGCGTAGGCCGCGTAGTTCTCCACCAGGCTTTAAGCCTTGTCGTGGCAGTGAGGCCCAGTAGCCTGGGATGTGATCCCAGGCGAAGCCAATTGGGACGGATGGGCCAAGGAGGATGCACTCTATACTACCCTGTTATAAGAAGAGGTTACAAAAGAGCAACAACTGCTGCGGAGGAGGCATCGGTCCCTTATAGGGGACTAACTAGCCGTCGAGGTGCCCTGATGGTCTGTAGTTCCGGGGCCCTTGACCAATGGCGGCATTGATAACATTCGCGGTGGTTTTTGTGGGCACTATAATATGCCGCGAGCCCCGCAAACCACTGAACATCACCCAGGGCTGGTGGAGGCGGGTAAAGGTAAAAGGCTTCCCCTCGTAAATAAAAGAAAAGGCCGCGTAGCCTCCCGCCCAAGAGTGTGGAGCGTTTACTTTGTTTTCATAGTCTTAGCATTTGATTAAATTCACACACACAAACACACGCATACACACACATACAAACATACACACACACGCGTGCACACACGCACGCACGCACGCACGCACGCACGCACGCACGCACGCACGCACGCACGCACGC
>JAFELO010000541.1:3906-19304 GCA_017140195.1 Eumaeus atala | reverse complement strand
ACACACACACACACACACACACACACACACACACACACACACACACACACACACACACACGATCCTTAAATACGCGCCTTGCCTCCTCCACATTCATCACGCTCCACCATGCAAACACGCTGATTTTGACAATTTATCAAATTTTCATTTCGAGACTTGATATGACATTTTACATTTCTTATAATTTGTATTTTATTTCCTAGATAGAACACCCGAATCTTCTCATAATTCCTTTGAATTGCGAACATTTGATTTAAGCACCGGCCGAGGACTAACAAAGGCTCGCTAGGGACCGCCCCTACTATTTTCTTTTATTTTTGCCTTTTTACATTTCCTCAAAACAATGATCTGTTAAATGGCGTCAGAAACTTGTATTCTAGAATTAAATCGAAGCGTCTGCTGTTTACTTTCATAAATGATTAATGGAATCAATCTATCAAATCGGTTATTAAATATATTGAATTAGAGAGATAGAAGGTGTAAATTATGCAAATGGAGCATAACCAGTTTCAAGACTAAACTTAACTTTCAGTAAATTGATCTCAGAAACTTGTGAATCAATCCATTGACATCAATTATTTGACTTGAGAGGTTAATATTGTTACAGGAAAATCTGAATATTATTGGATACAATATGAATTAATAAAGGGTCAATATCATCAAAACGTTCGTTGGTGAGTTTCCGGCGGCCCATTGCAGAGAACGAGGTAATAGGAACAACGCATTTGCATGACATTTCCTCAAAACAATGATCTGTTAAATGGCGTCAGAAACTTGTATTCTAGAATTAAATCGAAGCGTCTGCTGTTTACTTTCATAAATGATTAATGGAATCAATCTATCAAATCGGTTATTAAATATATTGAATTAGAGAGATAGAAGGTGTAAATTATGCAAATGGAGCATAACCAGTTTCAAGACTAAACTTAACTTTCAGTAAATTGATCTCAGAAACTTGTGAATCAATCCATTGACATCAATTATTTGACTTGAGAGGTTAATATTGTTACAGGAAAATCTGAATATTATTGGATACAATATGAATTAATAAAGGGTCAATATCATCAAAACGTTCGTTGGTGAGTTTCCGGCGGCCCATTGCAGAGAACGAGGTAATAGGAACAACGCATTTGCATGACAATTATTTCGTAGTCATTGAAAAGCTGAAAGGCAATATTGTTTTGTCCCCATAAAAAAATACCAAGAATATATTAATATGTATATGGATTAACAAATCAAAAATAACAATGAGAACTAAATCACAACCAAGATTTAGAGCTTGTCTAATTAACGTATACGTATGCGCACAGCCTTGCCATAAGTAAATAAACAAATAAAAAAGAAATTGCAAATGACATTTATTAGTCTGTGGGGCCACTTATCACCGAGCTTTGTAATTCGGCGCCGCGTCGTGCTGGAAGGCTGAAGGAAGGAAGGTGCATACTTGGCTATTGAACATGGTGTCATTATGGGGCTTAACTACCTTATCGATGTCTTAAGTTTACGCGAATGTTAGACATTACAATAAAACTACTTTTACGGATTTTTTCGCGGTTTATTAAATTATTTTTGTAGCCCGACGTTTCAGAAGCTTTACGGCAACCATGATCACGGGTGGACGGTGGTGGCAGTCCAGGCATATTTACCTCTGAAAAACCTTGATATTTAAAAATGTATGGATTCAGAATTAACCTTGCCCTTTTTATAGTGTAAACGGGACTTAATCACGTTCTACTTCAATTGAAGTACTTACCTCGACTCTCGACGTTTCGACTGCAATGCAACGGCCGTGGTCACGAGTAGAATATGAACACAAATCGTGAAAAATTAATACATTAATTTTGCCCTGTTAGTATCGTCATTGGCCCCATGGGCTTCTAGAGTATAATCTAGAATCTGGTAGACTAATTTCAATACACAATCTGTGTTAGTAACTATTTCCATGAATAGTGTCAGCGAAATTGGTTATTACAGTTTGTTATTATCTGAAATATTAACTGTCATCGTCTGCCTAGTTAAGCCGATGTTAACTTATTTTTGTCAGCTAAAACTTATGAAAGAAGAGTGGGACCTTGGCAGTCGCAAGTGCTTGATATAGTTCCTCTTCTGATGCTGTAATTCATCGCTAACTGCGCAATTGCACTTTCCTGACATATATGAAGTTTCCAATATTTTCTTGCTAAATATGGATAGGTAAATGGTGAACTTTCAAAACTGTCTTCAAAATTGAGGTATAACTATTTCTTTGAGCCT
This sequence comes from Eumaeus atala, assembly GCA_017140195.1. Classification (NCBI taxonomy): domain Eukaryota; kingdom Metazoa; phylum Arthropoda; class Insecta; order Lepidoptera; family Lycaenidae; genus Eumaeus; species Eumaeus atala. The sequence goes on along the minus strand of JAFELO010000541.1, from coordinate 17,051 downwards.
TCATAAATATTATTCCAGATTTTTTGGAAGAGGTCTTGCCATGAGGCCGAATTAGACCACCATGACCGGGGAGGTACCTCTTTCTGACATAACACCGATGTGAAGTGCCATCTTTGGTAGCGCGTGTCGTTTGGTTTGTGGGTTGCCCATTGGAGGGAAGGAAGGAAGTAAAGTAATTATGCTGGTGTTCGTGGGTCGTTCGACGGCAATCGAGAAAAGGCTCTGATTGGTCGTTTGCCCCCACCATATAAAAAAGACAGATAAAATAGTTAGACTCAATTGATATAGAGGCAATATGGATTAGACTAATCGGTGTGTATTCAGGTGAAAGGTATAACAAGCGAACTTGTACAGTTTTGTATTTACACGCGGTGCTTGTTAATCGTAGCTGACTACAGCGAGTTGTGTAATACTTACCTTGTAGTTCTTGGTACATATGGTTTGCAGTTTTGGTACCTGATTTGAACTAATATACAGCTGAAGAGATTGTTTGTTTGAACCCGTTGATCTCTTGAAATACAAGTCGGATTTGGAAAATTATTTTTGTCTGTGACCACTACATTCATGAGGTGGGTAATAGACTTCTATACCGTAACCTAACATGGCGCTAGAGGTGGTACCACTATATCCGTGTTAGGTTTAAGATTTTAGACTAAGAACTCACGAAGCGGTTTTCAGCCGCGACCGCCGCGGTTTCGAGTCTGTAGTTTATACAGGATATATTATAATATGTAAAAATATTCACGACACGTTTTTCTCCCATGCGTTCTGCGATCGGTTGGCAGTCTGGCCTTCAAGTGATCGTAAAGCGTCGTGAGTTATGAAATAAACCAAGCACCGTAGCGGACGCAGAAAATCACGCCATGAGTTCTTAGCCTTACACAGAGGCAACCGCGAGGCGCTAATATTTTTTAACATTGTGATAGGAATGTTCCTTTTGATTTTATTTTACGTGTCTAAAATTTTCTATTGTTTTTACCTTCCACCACATCAGAAAATGCGTGATATGTGGCAGCCCGTGTTTTTTTGGGTAGATCTTATAAAATAAATCACCAGCCTATTTATGGACCTTCATACATTTTGAAAGACTTTAACGTTTGATTCCAATATAGAAAAGGAACGATGGCTTTTTTTCTAGACTCACGTACACTTACTTAAATATATGAGAACTGTATTTATTCAATGTGGTAAAATAAACGTTGAATTTTATATTTATTTAACAAATATAAAATTCCAGGTTTAATTCTCAGACACAATTTTTTTAAGATCAGTGCTGATCAGAAGAGATCAGAGGTCAGATCTGATCGTGGGTGCCTAAGAACATACTAAAGGCTACTTGCAATGCATGCAAATATAGCTGTAGTAGTGAGTAGCGCGATTCTGTGTTTGTCAATGTTTATTTGTTATATTTGAACGGTACTGAGCGTTCCAGACGTAACAACGACGTTGGAACAAAGTGTGTGTGCCTTACAACATTCAAGGCTAAGCGGACTCAAGATGCTTCTATCTTCTATAGATGTATCTATACTAATAGTATAAAACTGAAGAGTTTGTTTGTTTAAACGCTCTTATCTCAGGAGCTATCGGTCCGAATTGAAAAATATTCTCATTGAATAGTCCATTTACCGAGGTAGGCTATAAGCTGTATACTATGACGCTACGACTAAGAGGATCGAAGTTGCGCGGGTGAATCCACGGGGTGAAGGTAGCCTTCTATGAATGTATATTGTATGTGTAAAATATCACTATCTTCCGAAACTGTATATTCAATGTTAGTTAGGGACTATCACACTACACTAATTAAACATCGCAATGTGAATTGATGCTAGGAAGCTACATCGATGTGCCACGGGGAGGCTCAATGCACGTGTCGCGATACGTGCGGAAACCATGCGGAAATCAATGCGATACTAATTACTGATTCGTTGTGTGTAACTGCACCGACGTGCACTGCAATTGCTTATTCGGTACAAGCGCTATAAATCTAGAAATATTACATGTGAGTTTGAGAAATCTAAGTACAGAATTATTGACTCATACGAAAAGAATAGCTACAGATTGTGTAATGGGAAGAATGCCATTTTGCATATGAATACCGTTGTGAAAATGATACTTGCAGCATAGGTTGAAAGTAGATAATAAACAAATAAAGAAATAAATAATCATTTATTCTGCAAAAATCTACATAAATACACAGTACATAAAAAAAAGAACAAAGATGAACATTTTTAAATTTAGTGGACATTGCAGAAATGGTCTCAAGCTCGACATTGCTGGCTGTGCTATCAGCGCCGATCTTCCGCTTGAACCATCAGGTGACCACACGGATACGCCAAGATTAAACTTACTCAATATGACACAAATTATAAACCGTTACACAAAATGTAGGTACATATTTAAATAACCTTAAAACATTTCTTTTTTATTAATATTTTGTTGACAGACTGGCGAAATTTAGTGTTTTCAAAATTTTGTCATATTGACAAAAAAGAAGAAGACGTACAATTTTTTAACACAAAAGACAGACGAAATCTGATAACAAATAAAATGAAATGCAACTTAAACAGAAAATAAACAAAATTGTTAGAGTCCGGTAAGCGTGCGGAGCACCGGTCAGAATAGAATACAAACATAAATCTAGAGATCCAGTGGTTGTAATTCTACAGACTGGCACACAATTGCATCAGGATAACATGATACTCACACTACGATGTACCTGCACTTTGATAAAATGGGACGGCTCAAAACCAAGGTTGAGTCCTACGTTATAGAACAGTCTTGTCTTGATATTCCGTCACAAGTCCATCAACCACTGGGGTATTTTATCTGATTTTCATTTCAGGTCAGTAAGGTCCTCACGTACGCGCTGTAGTCTACTGTTGGACATAACAGGACACAAAATCTATTAGTCTGGAAATGTGCATTCGGTTGGACTTTAAAATCTTTCTTTGTAGAGCAGCTATATAAATATATGGAAAATAGACAATAACACATTCGAACCACTCTAACTCTGGGGAAAAAGTAAAATATTACGTTGCTTCAATCGAACTCATTCGAAAGTAGATTAAAATGGCAAAATTATACTCGCCATATCAAAACAAAATTTCCTTTCAAAATTCACTCCACAATGTTGCCCGAGTTCGGATAAACCCCTCGTTCGTTGATAGCATACAGCGGTCGAAAACATCGGTGCTAGCTGGCTCATGGTTGACTTATTTTGCTCATGTACCCGTATGTTAGAACTGATCTGACATGAACGCAGCTTAACTGCCCGTGTACACGGCTTAGCTGGAAAGAGTTGCAATGTTTGAACGCACAAAACAGCCATTTAAATAGAATGCACTGTACACACGCTCGAACTGTAATTTCGGTATGCTGCATTTACGAACTTATGAGAGCAAATTTATTCGTAAAAACAAGACTCGCTTAGCATTTCGGTAAAATTTAATTCGTTGTAAGCTGTGGATTATATAGCTGTACACATTTTTTCATCGTGAATAGTCAGTGTTATAGAATTTCTATACTATACTAATATTATTGTTTGTTAGTTTGCATTGAATAGGCTCTAAAACTACAAGACTAGACTTTGACATGAATGTGTTCTGTGTATGATGGTGTTAAGATTTGACTTTCACATGAATGTGTTGTGTGTATGATGGTGTTAAGATTTTACTTTCACATGAATGTGTTGTGTGTATGATGGTGTTAAGATTTGACTTTCACATGAATGTGTTGTGTGTATGATGGTGTTAGCGTTTATAATTTCTTTAACTATTCTTAAATATTTTCGCTTGTATACTGTACACAATACCCGCGCCACCATGGTTCAAGACCTGTCGATGCGGTGGGGCTCAGAAGCCCGGTGCGATCTGGGACACCTTGGGTGAAGGCGGTGGTTGCTCTTTGTAACCCTCCTAAAAGAAGAGTAGATTAAAGATCAGAGCGAGGAGGCGCTCCTTCTTGTACACCTCTTATAAGAAGAGGGGACAGAAGAGAAAACTGAGGCGGCACTTTTGGGCATGGGGAGAAGATGGAAACCTCACCCCATTGCAAGTCCTAAAGTAGTGGGGTCTTCCTGTAGTGCGGGAGAGCCTCATTCAGTATTTGTTTTTCCGGGGCACCTCACTAAAGTCGGCACTGATACTCGCGGCGGTATATGGTACTATAATGTGCCGCGAGCCCCGTACAGCACTGGACCCCGCCCGGGGCCAGTGTAGGCGCGTAAAGGTGTTTCCCGGCGTCAACAAAAAAAATATATATTACCAGGACGCACCAGGAGCAGGCTACTAGTTTTTCATTATTTGATAACATTGAATAACTAGCCGGGTCCTGGTTCTAGTGATAAATAAAATTACTTATGGCTTATCCTGTAGATCTTTTATCATGAGGTGTGTTATTATTCAGCAGTCTAATCGTGATCCCAAGAACGTATTACTTGGTGGTTTGTATGATACAACAAATACCGAATGGGATACGTCCAGGTCTTTTTACAAAATTAGATAAATCGAATATTCAACGGGACGTAGCAACGTAAATTTTTTTGGAGTATAACTTCTTTACGCATGCATGGCTGAGTCTTAAGTAATCTGGTGAACGCGTCATAGGAGCGGCACGAAGTCGATGCCATGGAAGTTGAAAGGGAGGCATAGGTTAGTGAAGAGATAAAGATACAAGTGAACGGAAGTTGAGAGGAAGACAGAAAGAAACATTGTTACGTTTCGTAAGGGTAAGAGAGAGTTGCGAGGATACTGCCACTTTCACTTGCAGCTAGTCTTATTTCCTATAACTAAAGAAGATTTACTTCGGTCGCATAGTCTAAACTTGTTCTTTGGCCTCATCCACCACTTCAGATATTTTACAGGACGTTCTCATCTACTCGTACTAGCCTTTTTGCAATCGACAACAACTCTTAAAAAATAAATATGAAAGATTAAAACGCCAATCGTTAAATAAATACGGTTTACACAGTAAATGCTTCAGTCCTAGCCACATAAGCTGAATATATAACGCAGTTTGTTCGCAGGCGTCAAAGCTTAACGTTTATTAACAGTTTGTAGACGCGGCGAGCCAGTTGGAAGCGATAATGTTCGTGATGTCCACATTTATGGTCCGCTGCATACCGTTTGTGTAGCCAGTGGGCCGCTGATTCATCCTGTGACTGCGTTGCACATATATCACACAATTTCGTCGAAAATTCGACCCAGTTATTGTCGCCATTATATATCAGATGACATATCATCGGATCTGATTTAGTTTATTCGAATGCTGTAATGATCACGTTCGAAATGTATATTGAATAGAAATCAGATTTTCATTTGTGTGAAAAGTTATGCAAGTTTTATGGCGCTGAAGTTTATTGTTGTTTATCCCATGTATGCATGTTGTTTTATCTATTTGAATAAAATGTATTTCGTTTTTTTTTTCTGTATTGTACTCGCTCATAATACTTGATGTTTTTGCTGTGGGTACCTTAAGAGACAGTTCCAATGCAGCCCAATTAAGCTGGCACGATCCAGGAGGTACCTCTCGCTCACACGCTTCTGCTGTTGCTGTTGTGCTTATTGTACAATAGGGTTAAAAAAGTAATTAACATGGTTGGTGAATGTTCGTTAAAGAACTATTGTTCAAGCCTTGTTGATGCGGTGGGGTTCAGTAGCCCGAAGTGAAACCAGGCACCGTGGGCGATAACAAATGAACCAAGAGGGTTGATTTTGTACCCCTCTTATAAGAAGGTGGAACTAAAAAGCAGTATGTAAAGCCGCTTTTGTACACGGGGCAAGGGTTGAGGATGGGAAGCTCACTCCTTTGCACTATTCCAAACTTGACCTATCGTGCGGGGTAACTCTTCTGTGAAGAAGGCGTCGTTCCCTTAGGGAAATGACTAGCCGTCGAAGTGACCTGATGAATTGTTGTTTCTGGTTTCTTACCATTGCCGACACTGTTGGGACTCGCGGTGGTGTTAGTGGGCATTGAACACTATTATGTGCCATGCACCCATACATCACTTGACGCGGGTGATTCATTCAGTGGTGACGCGTAAATGCGTCTCCCGTGAATGAATCACCCGCGTCTACATGACAACGATGTGTTCTTAAATTCTTTGGGTATTAATAATTCTCAGTTGTAGTGAAATTGTATAAATCACCGTGTTACATTACGGTTAGCCATTTAAAGAAAGGTTCGTTTTGTAAAGCTGGATTAAATACGGCCGAGTGAAAGGCCTCCAGAAAGGATACGTTGTTATACGTATATATATAAAATTCTGAATAAACAAATTATTACATCTATAAACTTAGTCGAAGATTAAATAAATAAAATGCATAAATAAGATTAGTGTCAAAAACACAATCAATCGGTTAGTTTAAGAAATGTAGGGAATTAATAATGTGAACAAATCAAATGAAAAGTCCCCAAAAAAGCACCCTTAGGGGTGCAGTCATAAAATTTGTTCTTAGGGAATGTCTGATCCCTAAAAGGAACCAGCCTACCAAATTTCAAATTTGTAAGTGTTAGAATTTGTGAGATTTAGTGATTAACCAGTGAGTGGTGGTCTTTTTATATATTTCTAGAGATCCACCCCGGCTTCGCCCCTGAATAACAGGGACAATTGTATACTAAACCTCGGCAATCGCCCTATTCACTGGTGAAAATTACAAGAAAAAATCAGTTCAGTAAATTTTGAGAAAATCGATCATACACAGACGGGTTTTGAAGACGTTATTCTATAATAAGTATAGAAGTGTGTGGATTAATAATATTTAAGTATTTTACTTTTATATATCGCAGACATCTTACTATCACGTCAAGATAAATTAGTTAATAGCCGGTACTATTTTATTTAAGTAAGCAGTTATTGGCAATCAGTCGGTCACACATTTTCTGGATTGGAGGCCGCGTTTAGGATAACGAAGTGTTGGTTGGCCTTTCACCAGGTAGGAAGACGATCTCCGTGCAGTAGCTGGTCCGGGATGGATGCGAGTAACAGGAGATCGGTCGTCTTGGCGTTCATTGAAAGAGGCCTGTGTCCAGCAGTGGAACGATAAGGGCTGATAATGATGATTATGATGAAGCATTTATTGTAATTTATCTAAATCGTATTTTACTTAAACCTAACCCAAAGTACAAAATAATAGCAGCATTATGTATTCTGTAGCCATAGGCACGCGTTGATGCCCCTTGTTACATCAGGTGGGCAATAAGCCGCTGCTTTATCTTAGCTATAAAAAAACTTTTATACCACACGCGTAAATCAAAATTTCCTGGACACAATGACGTCCTGTTGTTTGTTATGATACGTTTAGTGAAATAATTTTATTTATGATGATAAAAAGGTGCTTGTTAGTGTAGATTTAAATACAGAAGATAGACCCTACGTTGACAGAGAGACTGAATATATAATATCGTTATTATTTTGTATTTCGTTTATTTAAAATTAACAATTCGTAGTAAGGTAGTATATTGTTGAGTTTTTGATTTATGGATTATATAATATCGGGGAAAAGCGATGCCCTTATATCCTAGTGCAGTCGCTGATGGCAGTGGTCCTCCAGGACATCAGGAGCAGCAGGTGTTATTCGTGTTTACGCCTCAGTTTAGATAACACCCTCTGCCGGGGCAGCAGATATCATCTGGGTATATGGATTCCTAAGAAAGTTTTTTGATTGTGTTAACACTTTGCGGGATATTTGCTTCTAAAATGATAAAAAGTGTGAGTCCGCCATCCATTTTTTTTACAATTCAGTAATAAAAAATCAAAGGAAAATGAGGTTGATAAACTCGATTTGGAAGTTTGCTATGGGACTGTATTGGTTGGCTGCTACGTAACTTTTCAAAGGTGAGCACGACGCTCTTGGCCGGGTTTTTATGTTAGTATGGTATTAAGAGTCACATAATCTTAAAATAGCTCCTCTACTTACTTGTGCTATTATTTTCTTTTATAAGTAATTTGGTACATAATTATTAACATGTCCAATTAAAAATGTACTAATAATTATTAAACATAACAATAGATATTTCTCAAAATACGAATTACACAAATATCAATCCACAACTTAATGGTTATTTATGTTGACTGAATCGGCCGATTGCAATCACTTTGGTGACTATTTTTATGGCTTGTACCGGATGCGCTATAAAGTGGGGCATAAAATCAGTGAGGCTCGGCGGCTGAAATATAAAAGTTAATAACACTAACATTAGAGATTTGGAGGTTCGGGTAAGATCTCGTTAGCGGCTTATGAATATTTGCAACGATTAGAAAACATGAAGCTTCTTATACATTTTTATTTTCTCTCGCAAACAAGTAACCAGAGGCAATTGATTAGTTCAGATCGCTACCGATGCCCATTAATATCTGCACAGTTAATTCTTATATAGCTTTAAAGAACATGGTTAAAAAGGATTTTTAAAAATTGTGCATCTAATGGGGTGAAATAGGAATTTGAAAGTTTGTAAGAAATTACAAATTTTAAAGCTAAGCGAGTAAACCGTAGAGGCATAGTTTCTATTTTCACGTGACACCACTGTAAAGTGACAGCTATGCTGTCGCGGGTGTTTTTGGGCGTCGGTAATCATCTGAAGGCAATTGCACGTTTGACCTATATCCTCTTCCTTGTGTCATCTGTCCTCAATGCTTAGGGTCGTGACCTCAATGAATTATTCTCTCTCGGACTATTTTTCGCCACTTTGATCTGTCGTCGACGATATGGATGGCATCATAACCTGTAGCGTTAGGGTGGAGCTGATTTGATCAGGCCAGCGTATTGGGTATCTGCCTCTGGGTTTTTCCCGTTTACTTTGCCCGTCTAAAAAGCTAGTATACGAACTATATATAAGTTTGTAGTAATATTGGTGTATAATATGAAGGAAAATCTCAAGGTGGTTAGTTCGTATTTGAAATTTATTTACTTATATTATAGCTAGATACAAGTACTCTATAGTTGAAGCGTTATTTGGATTACGTACTAACTAGCACTTGATAGGAAGGTACGAAACTGTCAAGCACTAGCTTCAAAAATTTTTGTGCCAATTGGAAAATGATCCAGCTTAGGGCTTGGATGCTAGCGTCCTGCTGACACCGTATTCAAACGTGAATGTGTCAACTATATCTAGCCTCACAATAAAAGAAATAGCATTGCTACTGGCGTCCAATAGTGACGGCGCAACTGGTGCAGTAGCTCTCGTTTTACGAGTGGGGAGTGTACCCTATGATACTCTGACTAAGGATAAACGGATCAGTAAGCAGAAATCTCCCCGCAAAATGATGCCTGTGGATTCAGATAATATAAGGGGATTACAATCTAATTTGAACGCTGTTCGTGTTGTATCTTTTCGTTTTAACCAAAACACAGATTTCTTCTACGGCTGATACTTCCTACCTTGCCTACCCGGGGAGTAAATTGCAACACTCCTTTATACCGCGGGCTAGAGTGTGCGCCCACGTCAGCGAGAATATCTGCTTTCGCCTTCGCCAACTCGAAGACTGGCTGACCAATCTTCTGGCTTCGCGTAGACAGCGACGATCACTCTCGCACCTATGCGTGCCTGTATAAATCCCATGGCGGTAATAACGTAACTGACCGACTCATCGAACATATCGAAATGGCGATCGACTCCGTGCTCCAGCGTATTCCAACCGTAGAGATCGCAATTCTTGGTAATTTTAATGCCTACCATGCCGATTGGTTCGGTTTTACTCTCCACCGATCTTGCGGCAAGATATTTTTGTGGCCTTGCTTTGGCTTATGGTCTGGCACAACTGGTCTCCTCACCCATGTGAACACCAGATGTAGAAGGTCATACACATGTTCTGTTGGACCTTCTGTTAACCTCTCATCCGAACAGCTGCCTGGTTGCCGTCGACGATCTTCTGGGATCGTCGGACCATCGTCTGACACGGAGTATTGTGCCCGTTAGACGCATATCAATACCTCGTATTGGAAGCTGCAATCATGCCTGGCATTTTAATAATTTGGATGCGTCTATTTTTTTCGTCCTACCCATGGAAGCAAACCTGCTTCTCGGTGGACAATCCTGACGCCATCTCTGACTCCGTCACTGGTATAGTGTTTCAGGGAATGTAACTTTTTATTCAATTCTCTGTGGTACCAATTAACGGTAAGTACCAGCCTTGGTTTGATCGCTCCTGTCGGTCGGCACTTCGCCGTAAGCAGGAGTGTCACGGGGCTCGGCTAATAGCGGCAACTACTCAGTATATAAATACCAGCGCATGGAAAAAGGTGTATAATTTTGCTTCTAGGTCTCTCAGAAGAATTATCGCCATAGCAAAGTCGGAGCATATAGGCAAAACAGGCAAGCGGCTTGCGTGCCTTCTTGCGGGAACTCGTACATTCTGGTCTCTCGACAATTTTCGCCGGCCATCCTGATCATCTCAGCGCAAGTGTAACGACTCGTTAGCTCATGATGCAAAAGAGAAAGTAGATCTTCTGGACTGTTTTTTTCACCCAGCTCGACTCTGAATGACCAAGGAACTCCACCGCGTGCACGCAGCTTTTCTTTATAGTTGGGCCACTTGTAAGTAAGCGATCACCAACGCCCATAGACATCCGCAACACTGGAGTACTCGCAGATGAGTTGTCTGTGTTTTAGAGATAAATGTCCTCTTTTCTTGAAGATCCCTTAGTCGTATCGGTTCGGAAATACCGAAGGGAGCTGGTTTTTATCTTGACAAAAATACACATTATGCTTGAAGAAATCACGAAAATGTTCGTAAAACTTCTTATACAATCTCTGAAAAGACTAGGGCATTTATCAGCCTGCCAACGTTACGTTTGGTTCAATTTATATACATTTCGTTTGACTAAGCCTAATTTTACGCTACGTGATACAAGGTTTCTGTGTTTATTTATTTATTCCTGCCTCCTTATTAGGTTGGCACTTCCTACTAATAAATAAATAATGAATTAGTCTTTTGTTTGATCAAATTTCATTTAAAAAATAAAAAAACACAGGGCTTTTTGTGTTAAATTTTTTTTTACATTGATTACAATGATGCATAATCAATCAAACTGTAAATCTATTGTTTTTACATATTTTTTGTATATTTGTTTGTTAATTTTTATAGATTTTGTCAAAATTTTGCACACATATAGACTATAAATCTACAATCTGTCATTTTCTTCTGCCCTCCAATGTATGGTTCTTGTAGTAAGGCTGCAGTGAATTTTCTATTTTGTGCTTCTATTAGGAGTTCATTGGTGGCGAGTCTTTTCCGTTGGAGGTTGGCCTGTACAATCTGGTAGGGAATTTGTTTCGTGGGTGCCCTTAGCAATACGCTACGGTAGAGCGTGCCAGTTGGTCCCATTTTTTTCTGACTGGGCAGTCATCGCTGAATGCGTTGTGGTTAGTTCTCCCGTTCTTTGCTACAACGCAATTTCTGCAACACGGTGCTTCGCCAGCTATCCGGTCCGTGCACTCCGCTCTGAGGTGTGGACCTCCACAGTGACTACAAAGATCCGCCGTCTCCTCGCAGAATCTTCTGCCGTGCCCGTATCCCAGGCATCTCGTGCACTGGACGAGAGGAGAATGGTCCTCCACTCGGACCTGCTGCAGATCTATCCTGAAGCGTCCTCTCTGCGTGGCCCTTCCCCAGACTTTTGGCGACACGCTAATGACGATATGGCTTTGAGTGGATTTCTAGCTCTTTTCTTATATTTTATCTCCACCTTCTCCTCCTCAGAGTCGAGGCCGTGGAAAATCTCCTGATTCTGGTTCTTCAGTGCTTTCAGAATATTTTCGTCTGAATTTACATTGAGCACATCCTTGAGAATCAGTAATGGATTTCGGTTTTTCACCTCCTCGACATTAAGGTGAGTATTTTCTTTATCTATCTTCTTTTTTACCTTCTCTCTTTCCTCTTCCGAATCAAAACCCATGATTATTTTTCTATCCTTTGCTTTCCGGACCCGTTCTACTTTCACCCATCCTTCCTTAGCGTCTAGTGTCTGTCTGATTTTCTCCAGAACTTCCTCTCCTGTTTTTGTTTCGTCCTTGGGGGTAACTATTACGGAGTGCAAAGACTTGTTCATAGGCTTTCCCGTTCGTGCAACTACTCCTGCATATGTAGCCCCTCTATTGACAGTCTCTGTTTTGGAGTCTAAGCTGATTTTCAGCTCCGCCATCTTCGCGATGTTTTCTTTCAGCAACTTGGAGTTTTCTTCCAGCTGCTGATAGAGAGCGTCCTTCAATGGGGGCTGACTTTCCTCATTTGCGGGCTTGTCGGCCAAGTTTGCATTTTTATGGCTAAGCGCGTCCCCCGTTCCGGTGCTTTTCTCTTTGACTCGTTCTGTCTCTGATTCCTTTACGATTTGGAACAGTCGTTCTATGGCGCTTGTGATGTCCTGTTTTAGGTCTGACCTTAAGTTCCTGGAGTTAGACAGGCACATCTTTGCCTCATTATTCCAGTATCTAGCCTCTTCTGTCCTTGTCTTGTAGGTCTTGGGGGCCAGAGGGGATTTTACGCCATGTGATGATGTCCTGTGAGTTTGCTGCTGGGAGCTTCCCTGCTGCCGTTCCGGTTGACTCATTACTGTATTGTTCTCCATTGGTAATTCACAATTAAGGTAAGATTGGTAAGGGTATTTAATTTATGGTTCTAGGATTATATTAATTAATAAGTATAAAAAGATAAAGGAAACAGCTAAAAGGTAGAATGATTTTAACGTTTTTATAATACACCGGAGTGCCTATACAAGTGTGTGTACAAGTGAGTGTATTAACAATTTTAAGATAATTAAAGATAAAAGATAAAATTAATTTAAATTTATAATGGTACATTTTAATAGGCCCTTAATAATGGTGCCAATCTCAGTTTCCTACGGCTTACGGATCCAGAGTTATAAAAATTTTGGTGAAAGAAAAGATAAAAGATAAGGTTAATATAAATTTATAATGGTACGCTTGAGTGGGCCCTTAACAATGGTGCCAATCTCAGCTTCCTAGTATTTTTGGTTCCGAAAATATAGTAATTTAAGTAAAAAGAAAAAGATAAAGAAAAAGATAAAAGATAAAATTTTTATGGACCTACAATAGTACGCAGGAGTGGGCCTTTGACAATGGTACCACTCTCAGCTCTCTAGGACTTTCAGTTCCGAAATTATAGTAATTAAGATGAAGAGAAAAAGATA
>JAFELO010000540.1:414451-437684 GCA_017140195.1 Eumaeus atala | reverse complement strand
CTCATCTACGTGACCTGGCCCCGCTGCACGCGCGACCACCTGACGGGAGACCGTATCCTGCGTGCTGCGTGTCCTGCGATCCGGACGAGGATTACACATGCGCACGCATGACACACCCAATCGCTACTCACCACAGTCACAACACACCACATAACACACAGGCCCTAAATGGGCCTACATTTCCCTGAGCCAAAAGCCAGGATGGCAACCCGCAATTATTGCGGCCCCGTTACCGAGGGGATAGTCGTCCCCATGCGACCCAACCCGGGTTATGAGGTTCGCCTCGATGCCCGTAACCCCCCACAGTTTCTGTGGAGATGACCAGCAGTGATGAAATTCATAATATGAAATATAACAAAACATGACTGGTTTACGTTTTTTCAGGTAAGATGCTATTCTTCGTCTTCCACGCTGTTGTTTGGGCTGCGGCTGCCCAGGAGATGTTTACATAGCCGTATGATGGATAATGAGTGCTACCTTTGTTGAGGTGTCCGGGAACCACTAATAATTAGGACACCTCGACGGCTAATCAGTCCCCTAAGGAACCGACGCCTCCTCCACACCAGGGTTGCTCCGCACCACAGGACAACCCCACCAAATTTGGGACAGTGCAACAAGACGAGGTCAAAATCTTTTGCCCCTTGCCCCGTGCGCAAAAGCGCCTCCACATGTTGCTCTTTGTCTCCTCCTATTATAAGAGGGGTACAAAGAGAGCCTCCATCTCCTGCTCTTTAGCCCCTCACCTTATAAGAGGGGTGCAAAGAACATCCCCCTCGATTCAATTGACTTCGCCTTGTTCATCCGAACTAATGAGCCCAACCGCCACGACAAGACTTGAACTATGGTGGGGAGCGAACGAGAGACAAAGGTATAAACTCCTAGTCAGTAGTAATAGATATTCCAGCACAACTAGCGACTTTAAAAAGAAAGGATAACCGAGTAAGGCCTTGCCTGACGAAGCACTTAAGATTAATAGTCTGAAGATAGTTTATATTATTCCAGCTACCCGGACTGGTACATCAGCCCAGAGCCAGTTGAGATGCAGCGCCGTGACATCACATATGACAAGCAGATTGGCAACGGTCGGGTGTTCGGTACACTCGGACAAAACGACAACGGTCTATTCGAGAGTACATCTAAACTTTCCGTTAATATTAAAAATCATTTTTTACCCTGGCGTCATTATTTTGCGGTTTATTTAGTCGTCTAACAAGCTGGATGTTTCAGATGTTTTACATAAGACATGATTATGAGAGGATTGCAGATTTGTTTTCTTTAAAATTCACTTTGATTTGAAATAAAAAAAAAAATATAATATACTAGTAGTTAAATTTTCGTTCTCACACTGGGTCAAATGGAAGGCAAAGCGCCAGAGAACGTGCTCCGGTGCGTTGATATGACAGATTAGGGAGGTCTTCCACTCGCATACTATACAGCGCAGAACAGACGACAGTGGAGAATGCGGTCACAATCCTCAGCATAGAAAGACCGTCAAAGAACATGTTAAATTCTCTTCGTAGCAGAGAAGAAGCAAAATCTTAGTTATGTATGTACTTTTAACAGTTTATATATGTTTATTTAATGATTGTCATCATTGCCCAGGGTAAAGCCGGCTACGACCGTCATTCAACGACGAGCGAGGCAAGCTCAACGGCGAGCTGTACTTCTCCCGCGTGCTCGGACCCTACGCCGACTCCAGCCACTTGGGCGGGGGGCTCAAGTGGGAGAACCCCAACGCCGCCGCCTCCCTGGACATCAGCAAGCAGATACACGGATCCACCTCGTTGAGTGGCTAGTCTTTTACTCTTTAAAGTAGATGGAAAGATGCCATCTCTAATACAAACATGACTAGCCAGGAGCATTAATAGGCAGCAACCGCATCTACTTCTCTCATATTGATATAAACAGATGAGACATGAGATAGTCTGCTCGTTTTCCAAAGACTATCTACATATCTTACGTTTGCCGCCTGTCAGAGGTCTTCTGGCTAAAACAACATATCTCTGGATTCCACAGCATGCCCGGCGACCACGCGGCAGACCCTGTTGCCGAGATGAGCTAGATTCTTTTCGCAACTGTTGACCCAATCAAACTCTAACAGAGAGGTGGGGAAAGAGAGCAGAGAGCCCTTTGCCAAGCAGTGGGACCACACCAGACTATTAATAATAATAATAACAATCTAAAATAAAATAGTGATTCGTGTACTATGTGTGGAACTATTTTTATAATTTAGAATACCTATACCAATTTGTTCCTTTTGTTTCTAGCTCCAAGCGGCTGCGGGAGGCAAGTGGCCGGTGGGTAAGAACGGCGACTTCTCCCTGCAAGGCACCTACGGGCAGACGTCAGGGATGAAGCCCGACTACGGCGGTATGGCCACCTACAATCAAAGGTGGTGATTACAACAGGGCGATCTTCTACGGAATAGTATTCAAAAATAAGTTATTGGACGTGGAAATGTTAATATTTAACATTAAATATGTTTTGTTAGATATTTTTTTACTGCTTTATGCTGATGGAAGTATTTAGTTTAGCTTCATGGTTTACTATATACACGTCGGGCGCTGATCTATGTAGATTGTCGATAGTTAATTCAGATTAGCTAAAGTAACTGTTATTATCTTGACGGAGGGGCCCTCACCCCTCTCGCTAATGAGGGGGCCAACTCACGCCCGGCATCTGCAGTTGGCCTTGCATTGTCGTGGGGACCTCCCTCACGTACGATTTAACGCACGCTGTATGAAAAAAAATCTGTAGTATATAGCCGGTCAAGCGTAACGCTTTGTCTTCAGGATAATATTCGTTCTTGTGCTAACGAGTTCACCATTCGAGAATGAATATTAACCACAGTTTAAACACTGGACAGGTACCATGTTGAAACTGTTTTTGTAGTGTATGGACGAAAACGAGCAGTCGGAGCCTATACCGACGCCCATAAACATCGCCACGGTGGTTTTGGCAATGCATCGCCTTCGTGCCTTCCCCAGTCTACCAAAATCTTAAACACCCCACGAAATGCGATTGCATAGTGAATTTATGACTATATCGTATGTGTCAGAGGTACCTAGTCGTGCCGGACATATTCCGCTGCAATGCAGGCACTATACCTTACTATTTATCTATAAGTATATTTAATACATAATATGGCGTTTAGTATATTTATTAACAATCACTAGGAAGGTACAATTTTTGGCTCTGAAATAATAAGTAAAAACTCTTTTATGCAATTATTCTCCTGTGCATTTTGATTAAAATTTCATTGTTTTTCTCGGACTGATATGACGAATTTGTGATATTTGTAAATTTTACAATAAACAAATATAAATGTTATAAAATTAAAAGTGTTTTTATTTGAATTAGGTGTTATTATGTAATAAAAAAACATTTGCTGCAGTGAAATAGAAATAACAATGGCGTGTAAGTATTTGCACGAAATCTTTTCCGAATCTGCTATCAGTTTTTTGTAAAGTGATAACAATATTTCGGCAAATTATTGTAAATGAAAAGGTTAATTGGAACATATGCCTAGCTAGTATATTAATTTTATTAAATTATGTGAACCAAATCTATCGACCGATGAGAGTTGAGTGTAGGGATAACCCTAATACGAATAAGATCGCTGAGACGCCAGATGGGCTGTCCCGATCCGGAAGATATCTCTCGCTCAAATTACATAGCCGTAAAGTGACAAAAATGCTGTCGCGTCGTTCAGTTCGTTAGTAGCCGGGGGTCCTTGAAGAGGGGGGGGGGATAGGAAATAATGCACCGACATGATACGGATGCCTATGGACGTCGGTAGTTGCCAAAAGGCTCCGATTGCTTGTTTGTCCTCTCATATTATTTTTAAAATAGTACACCTAATGTGTCTCTTTTTACAAGCGAGGCATTGAATTCCTTGGAGCTTCTTAATGATGACGTCACTTGTATCGATTGAAAGCAATCCTTTCTCATAATTATTTTAAAGCCACCTGGTGATTCACATTGACCTCACAACCTTATTGGTGGATAGGAAAATAGAACATAAATAATGCACATACGTGTGATTGTCCTGTGCTATATTCCAAAATTTGTTGCATTGTACTGCAAGGTTCTCACACAATTGGCTTCAGTGAATGTCACATAGCAGTTCCTGGCAGTCCGCGGGTGACAATGTTTGACTGTGCGAGGATCACCAACAGCTGCGCGAAGGCCCTGCTCATTGTACTAAATGGATGTTGTGCTGTGAGTATTGATGTTATACCTATAGAATGGACATAGAATTTTTGTAAGGTAGTGCCCCATGCGGTAGTCTCATGCGCCATGCGTGGCACTACCTCCTATGCAACGTAATTGGGCCGGCACGGCTGGGGTACCACTCGCTCCATGTAAGGTCTAAAATGACATCTACGGTCGCGTTTCGTGCAGTTTGTGAGTAGCCGGTGGCCCATTGGGGGGGGGGGTTTTAAAAGGAAGGCAAAGCATCGGTATAATAATTATGTGGATGTTCATGGGCGTCAGTAATCGTAAAAAGGATCCGATTGGTTGTTTGCCGCTATTCTATAAAAATGTGGCTTTTATTGTAAAACTGTGTTACAGTTGTTGGCTCTATCGACCTTCCTATTCGCGGTGGTGGATACCCGGATACTGAAGCAGTATGGAGAGAACAACGCCAGTGGCACCTTCACTGGCGACGTTATCATCATCCTGGCGTGCCTGATGCTTGTGGCTGTTTCTGCCTTGGGATCGTTCGGCGCTTTAAAGGCACACATCAAAGCTTTGTACTTGGTGAGTGTAGTTTGGCATCAGAACCATTTATATCTTATATAAGTATAATGATGTAAGCATGTTCAGTCGCAGGCGTGATTCTCCCGAGTCTTGGGCCGGATCAAAAAAAAAAAATATTTAGGCTTTTCACTTTCTAACAACAGTCCTGAGTCAGGAAGTTGGCGGTGTTACAGCCTGGTACCTCGAAGAGTACGTTAAGCCGTCGGTCCTGCGCCCGTTTTCTCTCCGATCCTGTCGGATTACCGTTTCATGGGAATAGGAGAATGACGGAATAGAGAGAGACTCGTGCCTCCATAGGACATATTATACTGCGCAAGTGTTGGCACTTGCTCACTATAATATACGATGCAGATGGCTCTTCTCCATAGAGATAACCGCTTCTCCCGAAATTATAAGTATAATTGTTAGCCGTTCCCTAACAATAAAACAAAACATCGCTGTATTTCCGACACAGCCAGGAAACTGAGACGAATTCCGCTCACATCACATAGCCCAGAGATCACGTTCCAGTTGTGTGACGGCGCCGATTGAATGGGGTGCGGCGATCCCGATCTCGTTGGGTGTATGGGCTGGTTAGGATAAGTTGGTTTACTGACCTAGTCTCCCGGAGGCGTGGTATCTTACTGAATGTTTTGAGCTGAGATATATGAGAAATGAGAATATTAAAATAAGATGTTTGCGATTAGTAAATGCGCGTGCGGCCAGCCGATACCTTCGGGAACGAGACGTTTTGTTTCTGTGCGCTGCCGCCGACGGACGGAACTAGAGTGTCATCTTCTTTCAATAAAATTTTCAAATTCAATTAATTTATTTGTAAACATGCGGTACAAACATATTATTATGCAAATGGTGTATTGAAAACTGCTCGTTTGCCACCGTGTGTTATCTGGACCTTGTTGTTAGGGCCTATCTCACAAGAACAGAATATAGATTTATATAGGATCACAATCTGTATGTTTATAAGAATATTCAGATCTCTTTTCTCGGGACTATGTGGAAATGTTTAACTGAAATTTATGTCAAATATTCAACTTTGGAATCCCAGGCAGGAAAAAAAAGAGCTTTTATGTCAACGCCTTAAAAAATATTTTAATTGAAAATTATCAATATGTAGTGGTTTTTTTTCTGATACTTAGCTGTGCAAGTCCTACTTGAAATTTATCGCATTTTTTATATTTTTCTTATTACATTTCAGTACATCGGTTTCCTCATGCTCATGGTGGCACTGTAGCTGCTCATCTGTATCTACGTATCGATCCAAAGGTACGGGCTACAGTTCAGGGTCAGCCAGTGGCTGCGGGATGACTTTTACCACAACCGAACTGAATATGATCCGAACCATCATAAGCTCTGGGATGAATTACAGCTAACTGTTAGTATATAATTTATGATTCATAACATCCGCACAACTTACACACACTCTGTCACGACACCACAGGTTTCGACTGAAAATTGTGATAAGGCGAAGCAAGATTTCAATAATTTCGCAAAATGGAATAACAAATTTTGGGATAAAAGTGAAAAATCAAGACGTCGGATTTTTGGACTTTTCGTACTCACTTTAGGGTTGTGTAAAAAAAATTAATAACTCCAAAGTTAGTGCTTAGATCATTTGATTGCCTCCAACTTTACCATTCAACTTTTCTTGATTGGATTAGAAGATTTCATTTATTTTTAGGGTAACTTAAGAAGGAAAATAACCCTTTATATGATCACATTGTTGTCCGACTGTCTGACCTCCCTACGTTGGTAACTTCGGTGTGTAATTCGACTCGGGCTTGGCCGGTTTAATTCTCATACGATTCTTACCTTCCTAATGGGTTTCATTCTGATGTGATTTTATTTTACTTTTTACCATTTTCAAAGGTATAAATTTGCACAGGTCCATTGAAATTGAATACTTACCTAAGTATTTTACACTAGCAGCCCACCTCATCTTCGCACGGATATTTTACGAAATATGCCAAAAAATCATTGATGTACAAAAATGTAAAAAAATATTAATTTTAATTTCTGTCACGTAAACAAACTAAATTTGTGATAGAACAACATCTGTCGCGACCGCTGGTTTTTAATAATATATAATATAACGAAATAAGGATTGATATAAGAAGGATGTATATAAGCCTATGTTCAACACTGATAGTGTAGTATTGTTATGTAAAATATTTTTGAAATGGGTTCTGTAGTTTCGGAGCCTATTCAATGTAAACAAACAAACAAATAAACACACAATCAAATGTTTCCTCTTTATAATATAAGTTTTACACAAAAAAGAAGAGGTAGTGCCACGCTGCATATGAGGAGCTAGTGCCATGTATGGTGCATGACACTACCATCCTCCTATCCGACGGAATCGACGTTCATGGGCGTTGGTTCTCGTAAAAATGGCTCAGATTGTTCGTTTCCCCGCTCTTCTATAAAAAAAATTGCGGAAAAATATTACAGTACGAGTGCTGTGGCTTGAACGGGCCGGAGGACTACGCCGCCGTCCAGGAACCGATAAGTCTGTCATGCTGCACCCGCGCCTACCGCGCCAAAACAACCTACGCGCAGCAACAGCTGTACAAGTTGTGTATCAGGTGGGTCAAACTAATATGAATAATTTGTAAGTAATAACCGATTTACATTCAGCCCCTGCCGCCGCTCTTCGCGTTGCCGGTAATAATATCCTAAATGCTGCCACAGGCAGGATTGAAAGCAGTACAAAAGGTGCAAGCCTTGTCGCGGCGGTGGGGCTCAGTATCATTGGATGAACCCAGGGTCCATCCTCCTATAACCAGACAGTGCTGGGTCCTATTAGTATCTGCGAAATAACGTACTCAGATTACACCCAGACGCGTTGTGACTTCTGGAAAGAAGCAGTACAACTCCCTCCCGTCGGCACACGCGGCCCAGCGTGACTTCCAAGTGGAGATGACATCGTCCGTGATAGCGCTTTTCTTTTTCTTGCGCTCGTTGCCTTTGAGCCCCACGCACTCCTGCACGCGTCCCGCTCGAAGAACCTCCAGATCGGCAGGCAGAACGCCGGCCAATTCTGGTAGCTCCACACTGCTGCACGACCTGTAGGCCTTCGTCAATAAAATCAAAGCTGGTCTTTGAGACAGTCGGAGGAGTTGCTGAAGGCATCACGCGTCAGCGTAGAGCTGTTGACGGCTATCCGTCCTGTTTTTAGACAGTGGACAAGGCACCCCTGCGGAGCGCACTCATTTCACCTCACACAGATTTTATTGCCATCCTAACACCTATGTGGCGAGTACCGACACACGGATCTGCATACTCTAACCGAGTGTCCTGCTTGGGCAGGGACGGGCGATTCCGGCCGCTGGGTTAGTGATTGATATCTCGCTAGCAGTTTTTTTAAATACGCTGAGCGGTGAATCCTGGAACGCGGCTTATCACTTTGCGATAACCATTATGAGTGAAAATGGAGAAGCGGAACGGTTAAGATCAGCCCTCTTCGAGATGTTAAATTTAAGGGCGCCGAGCACAGGACCTGCTGCCTTAGGAGTGATCACAGAGCTACGGCTTGGGGAAGTCGTCTACTCCAGAAGACCTGAGCTGTCGGTGTAGTGTGTGTCCCAGCACGCTTCAACGTGGTTCAGGGAGAAGCACTCCCTCCATGAGCCCTAAGGGCACCCGCTGGTATTGTCGCGGTTGTATGATATCGCCTCTCCGTGGCCCCTCCACTGGCGGGAAATCAGGATCACTACTGCGGCTTAGTGGGTATTGAGGCTCCTTTTCAGCTTTTGAGACACATAACACACACACACACACACACACACATCACAGGATCTCCCGAATCTGAGGGGATGCGTGTGGGAGTGCATTCCCCAGTGAAAAAAAGAAAAAAAAAACTATCACCCTCTCTCTACTTTTTCATTACGTTAAAAAATATATTGTTGTTGTATCGGACCAGCACGATCGGGGTGGTACCTCATATCATCATCATTATCAGCCATTATCGGTCCACTGCTGGACATAGACCTCTTCCAATGAACGCCAAGACGACTGATCTCCTGCTAGTCACGTCCATCCCGGACCAGCTACTATACGGAGATCATGTTCCCATCTGGTGAACGATCGACCACACCTCGTTACCTTTGGTACCTCTCGCATACGTAAAATCGTAGTGAAGAAAGAGCTTTTCTGTCACGTTTCATGCGCCTTGTGAGATTTTGGTGGCTCACGGAAGGAAAGAGAATAAAGCTATTTGCAATATATATAATCTCCATGCGGATATCTTTGGGTCTCGGTAGCCTCCTAATGACTTGGGATAACTGGGAAGGACGACGAATTTAGGGCAACGCTGCGTGACAATGCGGATGTCTATAGGCTATTGCTATCTTGCTCTTTACTACTGTAAGAAAAGAAAGCCATTTATTGTTAACAAGGCAAGGTAACAAGTAAGTAGCATAATAATTTTTTAATGCTATTTACTTACAGGTCTGAAAGCTATTATATCGACGGCTGCGAAGACGAAATCCTGTACGTGCTTCAATCAGATGCTGACTGGCTCATCGGAGTAGCGGTCACGTGTTTTTGGCTGGAGGTAGATAACATTCTGTTAACTTTTCTCAGCCAGGTGGTCAACAAGTACACATACCAGCACTAATCAAGATATATAGGCACTCCATGCTTCATATTATCACATGTTTATTCATTCAAAGAAGATAAAAACGTAATATATATGTAATATATATGTATATATATATATATATATATATATATATATACATAAGAAAGTCTTCCTTTACTGAATGAGTGAGTGAGTGTTTGACAGACAACGCACAGCCGAAACTACTGAACGTAGAGACTTGAAATTTACTACAGAGGTCCCTCTGTAGTAAATTTCAAGTCTCTACGTTGAACGATGTAAGCGAGCGATATTATTGTTAATATATGAAGTTCATAATTTAAATTTTTACAATGTTATGCGCGTGATTCTACGGGTATTCCATTGCGCGGAATTCTCCGTGCTGCGCATAGCTGTACCAGTATTGACAACTGACACTTTGGTTCAACTTCAACGCCGCAAGTTAAGGGTATCATGTTGAATTGTAGCCAAATTAGACCGGCACGACTGGAGTATACACACAAACATAATGCTGTTGTCCCGTAACAGCTACTGTCGCGTTTTATGCGGTATGAGTTTCTGGTGGCAAAATGGCGTGAAAGGAGGACAGGACAACAAAACAACTACATAACAACTACATAAATGTATATGACTCACGGCGAAAGGGGGCCTAAATCTCCGACTGTTAGTTTGCCTCTATATATTTACGGCCAGTTTGGTTCAGTTGGCAACGGGGCGGTTAGTCTACGTATTAGGCCAGAGGTCTTGGGCCCCGCGTATGACATGGATGTATATATGTATTATATATATATATATATATATATATATATATATTTCTATCATATTTTTTTTATATAGAATAAGGGGCATAAGGGGCAAACGAGAAATCGGAGCCTTTTTACGACTACCGACGCCTATGAACATCCACATAATTACTACGCCGATGCGTTGCCCTCCTTCGTCCCCATGGGCCACCGGCTACTCACAAACCGCACGAAACGCTATACCGAAGATGTCACTTTACGGCGGTATTATGTGAGCGAGAGATACCTCCCCGACCGTGCCGCCCCATTTTCGTTGCATAGGAGGATGCAGTGTCGAGCACTATGCATGGCACTGTATCCTCCTCAGCATGACACTACCTCTTCCTATCTTAAATATAAAAAAAATATTAAATACTGTCTGCTACCGTCGTACCGCTGTCTAGAAGTTGTAACACAAGTCCTTAGGGTGCCTACAACAGGACTAGGCGAACGTGGTGCGATGAGTCCACAGACATCATTTATTACATATTATACTTTAAAAAAAATATTTATAACGGCTTTTTGTCACTTTAACAAGTATTCATGTCAAAATAAGTATTAATGGTAAGCAGTTTTTAGCATATCTCAGGACTTCCTGCGATCATAAGAAATGTCCGAGTGGTGGCCGTTGTCGATCCTGGAGACACACGAGCGAGTGTGGTGGACCAAACCCGTTGGGAGAAATGTCGACTATGGTAATTTTTATTTGTGTTAATGATATTGTCGATTTTCAGGCAACACAAATGCTGTTGGCGATGTGGGTGGCGAACAAGGCGAAAGACACTGTTCAAGTTTACAAATCAACAGTCAGATATTAACATAGAAAATTACAAAAAGTTTGTAATTTTGTGTTTGTAGATATGCTTATTGTATTTTTTATAATAATATAAACAAAGATTGATGACCTTTTCAACCAAATATCGTTAAACTTCTCAACTTTTCTCGTAGCCACATACGGCACATCGGCCACAGCCACATAAAGCCAACATAATTTCATACATTTTAACTTGCGGCGGCTCCCGGCTTCCGCCGTGTGCGGTGAGTAGGTATAGACTCGCTAACATAAAACTATGAAAAGTACAGAAAGAAGTATTTTTGTGGCTGTGACCGGTGGCCCCTGTGTGGCAAATCGCATTTTGTTATCTGCTGATTGCATTCTGCTGTGTCCTATTGTTAAATTTAAGTCTCGTAATTATATTATACAGTTATATGGAAATTACAGTCACACTTTTATTTATTGATACCTTTAGTCTATTTTTCAGCGTGAATTTTGCTATTTTTATCAGAGGTGGATCAAATGGGCTTGTCCCCGGTTGTGCACAAGAATTGGGCTGGCACAAGGGAGGCACCTCTCGCTCACATGACACCGCCGTAAAGTGACAGCTATGCTGTTGTGCCGGTGGCCCACAGAAGGGGAGGCGGAAAGTAGGGCAACGTCTGCTTGACAAATCTGCTTGACAATGATAAGGCCATCGGTAGTCGTCGGAACGCTTGCTCGTTTGGCCCAATATAGTATAAAAACAGGTCCTGTTTTTTTATAGTAAACAACAAGACATGTGGAAAACATTTATCCTACTCATAAGTCTTCCCTAGTCCTGTTTTCCATTATGAGACAACTCTGAGCTCCTATAATCAAATGTCAGTTTTTTCGTTTTAATTCCAGACTGGATTTTCGTGTTATTAGCTTATTTTCTATCGCTACTTAATACTTAAGTTGGTATAAAAGCCTTCTTTGAAATCGCTTCAATGTTAGGAATTAGCGTTTTATACACAGAAATGAAAGCTTGAAAAGTATGAATTATAATCCATCAATTGAAATATGTATCATTACTATCTTTGCACCTTCAATGATTACTTCGATATGCAATAAAATGTTCAAGCGAGAAACCACAAATTCTGAGTTGTTCGGACTGCCTCATCGGATTTGGATTTGAATTATGTTCCTAGCATTACAATAAATCTACTTTTACGGATTTATCTCGGTTTATTTACATATTTATCTAGCTCCACGTTTCAAAAGCTTTACAGCAACCATGGTCACGGGTGGACTGAGATGACAGATGTCCTGATGTACCAAGTTTTTAAAAGTACCCGAAGAATTATAATTTTAGTTGTTCCGATTAACGCAAACAGTACTTATTATATCCTGCTCTCTTAAGGTCTTATGTTTATTTTTGATATGATTATGTTCACCACTGGGTCCCAAGCAGAGGGAAGAACCCAGCCATCTTCTCAATTGAAATTTGGAAGTTTTTTAATTTCAATAGTCTCACGGATCATCTTTGGAAGTAATCGGTTTTCCCTAGTGAGGATATGCGCTTTATCAAATCTAATGTGGTGGCAGTTTACCTGGGTGTAACCATTGTGATGAGTGTTACCAATTGTCGTGCAGGATCCCCTTTCAAAATGCGTTTAATTATTTTGAAGGTTGTGTGATGTTACGCAGTTGTCATCGCGTCAGTGCCGTGGTTAAATCTAGGTCGCGGCGGTGGGGCTCAGTAGCCAGATGGAACCCAGATACCTTGGGTGAAGCCAATTGAATAGAGGGGCTGCTCTTTGTACTCCTCTTATGATAAGAGGTGGCAAAAAACAGGCGGACGAGTTGCTTTTGCGCACGGGGTATACTGGGCATATCGCCGTGCCGCGAGCCCCACACATCACTGGACCCCACCCACGGTCGTTGATGACGAGTAAATGCGTTTAACCGAGTGAAAAAAGTACTCGAGGCGTGTTTGTGGGTATGCTTCACTTAATTCATGCTGTCACAACTTGGAATTTTACAGATTTACAATTTGTTTTAGGTGAATTAAAATTGTTTTCTTATTCACATTGAAGTCTACCGCTACCTCTAAAGTAATTTGGGAAGATCCGCTTGCACGGTCACCTTGAACTCTTCCTGTCAACGAGGGTATCCGGCCGACCACTTGAGTTGGTCACTCGTTCGAAGGCTAAACGACAATGAAAAACAGATGAATTGTGAAATTCGAAACAAGAAGTATGAAGGTGGTATTTGATATATTTGCGGTGAACCGGCCGGTTCATTACAAATTCTAATTTCATTAAGTAATAATACTTGGCGCTAATTCAAGTAAGGACTTTTCTAGGACCTCTTTAATAGTAAAAAGACAATAATCTCTCCTTTGCACATCGAGGCAAGGTGCCAAGCTTGTATTTAATATTAAATACCTCAGCAGGGAGACATTTATTTTAATGGGTGGTGCTATGCTGCAATGCAGTCGAATGAGGCTGGCACCACTGGAGAGGTACTTCTCGCTCACATGATATTGACGCAAGGTGAAAACTATGCTTTCGCGTTGCGTGCGTTATTTAGTTCCCGGTCGCCTGTTCGCATGAGATGAAGGAAGAGAGGTAAAATATCTGCATAACAATTACGTGGATGTATGTCAGTAGTCACAAAAAGACGGTTCGTTTGGCAAAAAACAATTTTTGCAGGCGTAAACACTCATAGCATGTATGAAATGCTTGTAATGATATTTTCTGTAACATAGTTACATATATTATTCATGTTTATAATTACACATTACGAAATATCGGATTTTGTCCTTTTTTGATTAAGCTAACATTTTGTGTGATATTCCCTTCTAAAGTGGTAAGACGTTTCCCGCCCTCTCTAAGTATTCACCTACTGAGGGGAAAATGTAAAAAAAAAGTATACAGTAAAATAAAGATTTCAAACAAAATATCAAATGAAAATTGTTTTGAACAAAATCCACTAGGTAGTGATGGATTTTTTCTTAAGTTTACGCGAATGTTATTCATTACAATAAAACTACTTTTACGGATTTCCATGATCACGGGTGGACCATGGTTGCTGGAAAGCTTCCGATACGTCAGGCTGGTTAAGTAATTAAATAAACCGCGATAAAATCCGTAAAAATAGTTTGCCATCAGGTGGTTTTAGAGATTTGAGGTTTTTATTGTTTGCTGTTTCTTAAGCGATTCGGTCATGGCCCGCTTTTATTCTAGTTAATATTTCCCATTTAGCCACATTTCTCCAGACAGTACTCAGTAGGTTTCTTTTACAGACAGACACGTAAGTAATCCCGTAAAGTTCTGTTTTTATTAATGAATTATTTTTAAAGGAAATGATTCGTAATTTCACCAATTTTGCTCCGATAATAGGTAACTTTTAAATTAATCAAGATATCTGTATTCTGTCTTCATCCATATCTGTTAAGTAGTTTTTGTGTAATAGAATATGATGAAGATATTGATTATACAAAATGTATCAACATAATAACACTTTTTTTGTTATATAATGAAAACTAAATGTCATACGTGATAATATGTTTGACAATGTCACAATTTGTGTATTACATAAGTTTAAGTATATAATAAGAAAATAGTGTTCGTACCATCGGCGTGTGTATCATTTTATTTAAATATAATAATAAACTCTAATAAATATTCTGTTAAAATATTAGCGTTCTGCACATCTCCTCCTTGTAATCTTTAGCTGGATCGATTTTTTTTCAAATTAGTCCACTTGCGTAATTCTTATAAAAGGGGGAGGGGTTTTTTTTTACGTTTTAAGTATGTAGATATACTAGCTGTCCCGACAGACGTTGTATTGTCACAAATTCTACTGTCATTGAAACGTGTAAAAAATGTTAAGTTTTGGGGCATGGAAAGTAAATAGTGTCCGATACTGAGATCTACTGAATATGCATATCAAATTTGGTAAAAATCGGTAAAGCCGTTTCGGAAGAGTAAGGTAACTAACTAACATTGAAACTAGAGAATTTTATATATATATATAAATGGATTTCTTTGTCTATGTCACTGCGGGTAGAGACTATTTTAGTAGTTCACGATTAGTTCGGGCTATGGATACCACTTTTGCTTCGCGCTATTTTCCAACGCCTTTGTGATTATTCAGTCTATTGTTAACATTGACTATGTTATGTAGTAAGATGTCCCCTAACTGTCGACTAAGTTCTAACTCGTCCTCCATAAATCTATTATCATATACTCGCGTGTATAGTGGGTCAAATTGATTGGCGTGGACGCTGAATAATTAATAGCGCTGTTGTGTTGCTACCAGGACAAAGAAACGGCAACAGGAGTCACCCTGAGCTATGGGGAAGCGAACACCTGTATTCCCACGTTCCAGATATTCATATACATGTACTGGACATAGATGAGAGGAGCGTTTTATTCATGACGTCTATGGCGTATTATGGTTTATATATTTGATATGTCGCTGGGGTAATATTGCCACCTTTTGAAATTTTGACCACGTTTCTAGTCTGTCACGCCATCATCATATCATAGAATAATATAAAAGGTCTAGAAATGAAGTAACACGTAACTCTTTGTCACTAATCATTATTTCATTTTCACTCATCTGATGTTCACATTTAACATTAGGGTGCACGTTTTATATGTCATCTTTAGTGCACTGTCTTTACTTATTCAAAATACCTAATCAAAAAATTAAATAGGAAGGGTACCTGAATTCACAATAAAAA
Source organism: Eumaeus atala (assembly GCA_017140195.1). Taxonomy (NCBI): domain Eukaryota; kingdom Metazoa; phylum Arthropoda; class Insecta; order Lepidoptera; family Lycaenidae; genus Eumaeus; species Eumaeus atala. Next base: position 422,049 of record JAFELO010000540.1, on the reverse strand, counting down.
TGCATGTTGTGTTTTGGTTTGCGAGATTTAATATAAAACACTATACTTACAACTTTAAAGTTACTTAATTTTTACGCGATAAATAAATAAATAAATAAATACGTCACGTCTGTTGTATATCAGCAGAAACGCAAGCAGAAACGCAATAAAAAATAGCTTTTATTTATCTTTTTATAGAATAGGGGAAATTTTTATAGAATTTGCATTAACATCCAGATAATTACTGTGCTGATGCGTTGCCTTCCTTCCACCCTCCCACAATGGGCCAACCGGCAACTCACAAACCGTACGAAGCGCGACATTTACGATGTCACTACGGCGATATTATGTGAGCCCAGTTCCGTTGCATAGGAGGATGTAGTGTCAAGCACTACGCATGGCACTACCTCTTCCTATTTTATTTATTTATCATGTTAACAGAAGCGTCAAAGTCTATATGTTTATACAATTATACAATATAATCACTATTATAAATTGAAAATTATATGAGACGTTCGAAAAGCTTTGATTTTTAAAAGTTTTCATTTGGTTAGAGAGTTTTATCAAAAATAATTTAGGGAAACAAGGACAATGAGTAGAGGAATATCTTTCACTTGGTTATAGGTTACCTGCAGCTACTTCACAATTTATATGTTTAACTTTGAAAACGTTCGAAATATTTTCTCAGTTTTTTTCAATTGTTGACCTAGAGAGATGATAGTGTGTGTATTCTCCAAACGTATCGGATTAGCAAAAGGAAGAATAGATAGTGTACTTGTGTCTGCGTAAATATTTGCGTACTATAGTGTCCTGTCACGTAATGGTTTGCCTTAATAGAAATGGCCGCTGTAACCGATTCTTTGTATATTTTTTTGTGTTTATATCCGTGCCCGCTCCGCTTATGAGCATATCCGCCGCCGCTTGCGTACCGTGTCGTAAATGCAATGATCGATATAAGCTCATTTCACCTGGTCACGTAACACTTGCCGGACACCGCGATGAAGCCCCGGAACATTCGCTGCATGAAATTTTTCCTCGCTTTATTCAACATCGTATTCATTGTGAGTGATTATATTGACTACCCCTTAGTTAAAAGTTTCTCGTCACTTGTCTGTGTTTTCCTGTAAGACTTTCTTATTTTATTTTTTGATTTGCCAGTATTCGACGGCTGTATTTATGTTTTTTTAAACGAACTATGAATATATTTACTAAAGTATTATAATTTGTTCCGAGAGCAAAAACATCGTACTTTGAAGTTAATAGGTTTTTCTGGAAATTGGTAGCCGTCTTTGTGTAGGCACGATTGTTCTTATTAAAATATTTCCATGATATGCAAAGCTGTGCTCCACGGTTTCACCTAATAAATTTCGTCCCCAGGCTACTTTATATATAATATTTTTTTAAGCCTTACTTGTGCATATATTGGCCCATTGCGGGGGGGGGGGGGGGGAAAGGAAGAGTAGGAAGCAACGCATCTGCGTAACAATCATGCGAATGTTCATGTGCGTCGGTAGTCATCAAAAGTCACCTACTGCTCGTTTGCCACCTTACGCCATAAGTTTTTTTATGTAAGACTTTATACATAAGTGGGACTAGTTGGAATTTGCAAGCTTCATTTTTGCTTCCACATATCTTGCCGTGAGCTTATTACATTATATGTCTTTTTTACTGTTATTTGTTATTGCATATATCATTGTTACTGTTATATTTATCTTGTCAAATTGATATATGAACGCGTATACCTAGTCTTGCCATAAATGTTGTAACAAAGGAAAAATATTTTGGAAATAACATTTATTGCTTTTACAGTGCGTTACTTTTTACACTAGGGATGCGCCGAATAGTGGTTTCTCCGAATAACCGAATACTATCCGGTTTAACGTTTCCCGAACTGGATATTCCGCCGAATTATTCAGTTGAAATTGTATTTCTTTTCACGCTTAACTAGTTCCAACGCGGCTGGCAGACGAGCGAGCCGTATCTTTCTCTAGCAGCCTCAAATAAGCAAACCTGATATTAGAAGCTCTGCCGAAGATGAAACTGTATCAAGCAGGGGAATAAAGCAAATTGTCACAATTTTTTAGAGTAATATTATGTGGCGTCCTGTAACAGTTATAAAAAAAGTGCCTCGCAAGACCTATAACTATATTGACATTATAGAGAGGAAACATTTGCGTGTATATTTGTAATGCTTTCATACAAAAATACCTATTTAAAAAAAAATATAATCATCAAAAAGCTGCGTAAGCTGCGTATGATAATTGCCACTTCTGTGTGAATTATAAATTTAAAAATTTTATTAATGGTTTATGATAAATGTAGATTTGAAGTTTAATATAAATAAAATAAAGCAATTTTATTAGTACTTGGATAAATAAACAAACCTTATATAATTTTATCGCTATTAATTTATGAAAAAAAGGAGTTTTTTATGTTTTTTTTTTTTCAATTTACATTTATGATGATAAGTCGAAACCGATCGCAAATGTAAATAAAAAATAAAATAATTGTTGAAAAAGTATATAATGTTTATTTATTTATTCAAGTTTTAACATGAATTTCCACGAAGAAGTGAATTGTCACATTCAATCGACCTTATTTTGTTAGCTTTATTCGACATACATCTTACATAAGAATTGCTTCTTATCTTTTAGTTCTGGACTTGTGTAACCACAAAATAGAAATCTTCGAACCGAATATGTACCACACCAAATCAGAATATTTTGGCCGAATACAAATAGTGAAAAAGATGCCGAATACGTGGAATACCTAGTACCAAACGAAAATTTTGCGAATCTCCATTTCATACACAAATATAAAGCAATTAAAAATACAAAAGCTTATTCGAAATGGTTTCTATTGGCTGCAAGACAGTCCTTTAAACGCTGAAGCCCGTTATCGATAGCAGCACGTACGGATTTTTTTGGGACTCCAATTTTTCATCCCGTTTAGAGCAAGCTGTATGTACTCTCTAAAACTGACCATAAGTCATAATGAAGTTGTAACCTGTCGACTAGTTGGGAAGTTTCCTTAGAGCTTTGAGCGTAAATACGGTCATTATATTTGTTACAATTTTGCTCAATTGTAAGAAAGTTCTCAAGCGTAAACAAATTTTTTCTGCGACCTCACTTTGCGTACGCTTCTGTAGTTTCGATTTTATCACCTTTTCTTTGTTGACGCGGGGAAACGCATTTACGCGCCTTCACTGGTAATGGGTGGGGTCCAGTGGTGTGTGGGTATCGAACACCCACAAAAACCACCGCGAGTGCCACCAGTGCCGCCTTTGGTGAGATGCCCCGGATCAGCAAATCATCAGGGCACCTCGACAGCAAGTCAGTCCCCGAAGGGACCGACGTCACCTCCACAGATGGGCTTGTCCCGCACTATGTGAGTTGTCACCGACTTTGGGACAATGCAATGGGGTGAGGTTCCCGTCCTCGCCCTTTGCCCCGTACGCAAAAGCGCCGCCATTTAGTCCCCTCTTCTTATAGGTGGGGTACCGAGAGCCGCCACCTCCTCGATTCAATTGGCTTCGACCAAGGCGGTGTTAATCCATTTTAATATCGCAAAATATTGTACAATGTATTGGCGCCAAAATGAGAAAACACAATGAACAATCGTATCAAAATGAGAGATTCCAAATTCAAATGTAATATTTTTAAAATTTTAACTTTATACATGTTATATACCAAATTCAAATTTAATATGTCAGACTAAGTATATAACCGTCTGGCTTAGTTGATAACGTGGCGGTTAATCTACGCGTTACACCAGAGGTCGCTGGTTCGAATCTACTGTAGGTCATGGGTGGTAGGTGGTCGGTGGTGATACGTAAAGTTTCTGAAAGGTCGGGCTAATTAAATAATTAAATAAATCGTGATAAAATCCGTAAAAGTAGTTTTATTGTAAGAAATAATGAATTGGTTTAGAGTTAGACAAATTTCAATTTCAATTTATGTTTGTCTATTCTCCAGTTTTTCTAAATTTAGTGATGGTCGACCGTTCACGATCGATGCGAGTAGCAGGAGATCGGCCGTCTTGGAATTCATTGGAAGAGCCCTATGTCCAGCAGTGGACCGATGGGGGTTGATAATGATGATGATGATTCTCCTGTACAACCCTGATGATTTATTAAACGTAAATTTTAGTGCTAAAAATAAGAAAAAAAGATAAACATCAGAGTCAAACAGAATAAACGAATAGGCCAATAGGTAGCCCTCTATATAACAAACAAAAACAAACACAACTACTATTCAACAATTATGATAGAAATTTCTAACGGACCTATCGCGTACTAATGAACAAAGGCTTTTACGTGTACTCGCGTGAGCTTAAAAGAAATCACTAGAAAATGGCGCGAAAAATGTTTGTGTTTTAAAATGCCACAATTGCGTGACTCGAAAGGTTGAATAAACGTTTCGGTTTAACCTGTCATTGATGTAGCGTACGTCTTTTAATTCGACCCCGTTAATGGGTTTTCTAAAAGTAAAGGACTTCCAGGGTTAAAACAAATCGGAACCCAGACAGTTTCTGATAGGCAGACAAGGAGGGCAACGTTGCCTCTTTCATTCTTCTTACGTTATCTTTCATGTAACGTAGTCCTCAAAAGGCTCCGCCAGCCCATTTCGCCCCCTTTACTATAAAACAACACAAGACAAAGTCGGTTGACGCAAAATATAATTTTACGTAATAACTGATCTCTGATTGCTCTGTAAATACATTACCCGATGGAATTCTCTCCATCGGGTGATGTTGTTCATGATTTATTTCAATAGACTTCTTGCTACGCTCTCTCGCTCGCAGGCTCCGCCCATTCGGAACATTACTATGTGTCGGAATGTTATTATGGCGTTTTATTACACTTTCGTGTACGCTAGCTGAATAATCGATTTATAAAACGTTTCACGTCAAAAAATATTTACTATACAACATTTTCATTGTCATGTCATTCATTATCGGCCTTTATACAACATTATTATTAATTAAACAGCTATTCGGGTTGGTGGTGATGGCTATCTCCATGATCAACATGCGGGACCGCAAGTCCAGGCCGGACCAGCAGTCGGCGCTGTCCCGCGGAGTGCTGTCCTTCCTCTTCACTCTCGGCCTGGGTCTGCTCATTACAGCGATACTGGGATGCGTCGGCTCTCTGCGGGAGAATATCAAAGTACTGTACGTGGTAAGTAGCAGGATATGGGCAGAGGGGCCATGTTAAGCTGTCGTTCCTGCGCCTGATATCTCTCCGGTCGAGTCGAGTTCCTTTTGGAATAGGAGAAAGGGCAGAGAGTATAGTTGTGCCTGCGCAACTAACTTGTGCTCTATAATATGTCCTGCGCACATGATTCAATAGCGATGGCCGCTATAGTCAAAATTTGTCTAGGACATTGTTATTATTTTATACACGGCGAGTTATGTTTTTAAATCTCACATTTAAGAAACACACAGAGAGGAAACAACACAACGATATTGCGCTGATGCGTCACACGTTTCGTCACATAAAATCACAAAGCCGCGCATGTAACTACACACCGACCAGCTGGCGCTGGTGTGCTGTGCATGTTTCGCTAGAGGTCGCGGGTTCGAATCCCGCCCAGGTCATATTTGCCTATGTGTTATTTCTATAATAAAAATAAATATTTAACATTTCTAAAGTTTATAAACAATATTAAATATATTTCCGTTGTTTAGTACCCGTAAGAAAAAAAAAACATCACACTGCATCGCAGTCGAAATAGTTCGGCATTATTGGGAAGATATCTCACCTAAATGACGTCACTGCAAAGTTACAGCTATGCTGTGGCGTTTCGAACGGTTTGGGAGTTTCACCTAGGGGATGAGCAAGTTAAGCAACACGCGGAATATACCTTATACACGGATGTTCACCTTAAGTGAAAGGACTTACGTACTGTATTTGTATACAACGTAGCCGCCCAGCTACTTTTCTATTTTATGGTACAAAATCATAAGAAGCTGTCTTCTAATGAACATACGGCAAAAACGACGAGCGGCCCGAGGGGCCCCCGTCGGTGGAGGTTCCTAACATAACGAATGTTTGGCCTCTTCGTGTTGGAAGACCTTTGGTTCATGACACTACATCTTCCTAAGCAACGGAATTGAGACGGCACGATATTGATACCGGCGTAAACAATCATGCCAATGTCCATGGGCGTCGGTAGTCATCAAAAGGCTCCGACGTCTCGTTTGCTACCTTAGTAGTAGATCCCTCCGAAAAAAAAGAAAAACGCTTCTTATTGTTCTTGTAGTACGCGTGTTTCCTGATATTCCTGGTCTCAGTGGAGGTGATAGTGGGAGTGGGAGGAGCTGTGCTGAGCGCATGGGTGGGTGGCAGCAGCGAGCTGCGTGTTCAGTTCTACAGGAACTCGACCGTGGAGGACAGCGGAGCCACCCAGCAGGCCTACTGGGATAATCTTCAATCTGAGGTGAGCTTTTATTTAAGCGGAACGAGGATATCAGGGATTGAAGTTATCTAGGGCAAAATTCGATTGCCTATTTGCATGGATATCCATGACGACACGGTGATTTATCATCGTAACATGTTTTTACCACCAGGTAATGGCGAAGTAACGTGACATATTAATAAGATTTAAATTTAAAATGTCAATTTCTTGTTCATATGTTTGTTATATTTCACTGCGGTAATATTGTAGTGTTTTTTATGAAGCTCATTACAAATAAACTTGTAATAGGTATTTTTATTGTTTTATTTTAGATTTTATTTACAGGTCCGTTTATTTACTTCTATATATTATATGGAAATTTAAATTTATATTTTACCGCGGTTTATTTCATTATTTACCAATCCCGACATTTACTCCACCCGTGACCATTGTTGCAGCAGGTAAAGCTTCTGACACGTCGGGGTAGTTAAATAATTAAATCAACTGCGATAAAGTCCGTAAAAGTAGTTTTATTGTAATAAACTACAAAGCTTAATATTTTTATTATCGTTATTTTATTATGATATGATAATAAATTAATAATAATAAAAATTAGACTAGACCATAACATGGTAACGGACACGCTCTCCCATATATATTGCTTCAATAATATATATCGGCACTAATTTATAGTTCTTCTTGTTGTAGCAGTAGCAATCTGAATGACGCACATTTTACAACATACGAATTCTTCTTAGAACCAATGCTGTGGAGTCGACGGGCCCCAGGACTACGAGATCCTCCACCGAGACATCCCTCCTTCTTGCTGCTCCAAGGCGCACCCTCTCCGCGAGGGCGGCGCGAGACGACACCTGCACGCCGCCTGCCTGTCGGACCGCTCCTACTACCTGAGGGGATGCGAGGAGGCGCTGCGTCTCAGGAAGTCTTTGAAAGGGAACATATTTATATCTAATGGAGTCATTTTCACACTACTGGAGGTAATTAAATATCTGTACTTTTTTTTGTGAAACCAGTGTTTTTGCAAAAAGTGCCAGCCATTTTATGCAAAAAAAATGCCCTTCTTCGGCTCGTAAGTTGCCATCAGACTAGAGAAATCAGCGTTTGGCGTTATTAACTACCTGTTGCCGGCGAATTCGTCCGTATGGATTACTGACAAAACCACGAGAGACGTTGGTATTTCTATACCTTATGTCCTGTCCT